>RCUC01045407.1:0-22856 GCA_003697995.1 Taxidea taxus jeffersonii | reverse complement strand
GGGCCCACAGTAGGGCAAACGGAATGTCAGTGTGGTCTGGAGAGCAGAATGCAGAGAGCCACTGAGCCACGTGCTGGTGGCCAGGAGGGCACACGTCCTCCCTCTCATCATGCTGGCATACCTGAGTGGGTGGCTGATGGCCAGGTAGCGGTCATAGGACATGACAGTGTAGAGGAAACACTCGGTGCTCCCCAGGAAGTGGAAGGAGTAGAGCTGGGCCACACAGCTGGGAAAGGAGATGGCCCTGCCTCCTGGTGACGCCAAGGTCATCAGCATTTTGGGCACAGTGACGGTGGAGAACCACATGTCAATGAAGGACAGGTTGGTCAGGAAGTAGTACATGGGGGTGTGGAGGTGGGAATCCACCTTGATCACCAGCAGGATGAGGAGGTTCCCCACCACAGTGAGTACATAAATCACCAAGAAGATTCCCAAGAGCAGGGTGTCCATTGCTGGAGCATGAGGAAGACCCATGAGGAAGAACGTTGTGACAAGGCTCACGTTCATCATTTTCCATGCCTTTGGTATCTCTCCCTATGGGAATAGAGAGAGCACCCAGCATTTAATTGAAAACTGAAAACCCATTCTCATGTGTCAACTGCATCATCCCATGATAGATAATTCTAGAGCTAAACTAAATTTTGCTTCTTATGAAACTTATTTGCTAAAGATGATAGAACGATTTCATCATCTTCTCTCTTCCTCTCTCTTTCTCTCTTTCTCTTGCCCACACAGATACACATGCATGCACAAACAGAAGCACAGATAGATATATGTAGAAGAAAGTCATAGAAATCCACTGTATTAATCTCTATTTATATGTCATAAATGACCACACACGTAGCTGCTTAAAAACCATACAAATTTCCATTCTTACAGTGTTTGAGTCAGGTGAGCTGGATGTTTTGCTCAAGGTTGAAATCAGGATGTCAGCCAAGTCTGGAATCTCATCTGAAGCTTGGGTTTCTCTTCCAAGCCCATGGAGATTGTTGGCAGAATTCAGGTCCTTGCAGCTTTAGGACTGAGGTGTCTGTCTTTCTTGCTGGCTGTTAGCAGGGATCATCCCTCTCAGCTTTTGAGCCCACCCTTGTGTCCTAACCACCTGGCCATCTGATAATATGGCGGCTTACTTTTATAAAGCTGGTAGGAGAATCTGTCTCCAGTTTGCTGTGATAAAGCGTAATGTAAGAATGCATCATAAGTGATATCCCATCATGGTCTCAGATCTCACCCACACAAAGGGGAGGGGATTTAGCAGGGAGTGTACACCAGGGGGCAGCAATCAGGGGGACCTCTTGGAATTCTATTTTCTCCAGAGTTCATGGGGAAATTTAAAGAACCAAGTATTTAATTGCTGATAGCAATGCACACTTCAAAAGCATTTGGTACACCTGAATCATTCCTTGGGTCCTCATATGTAACTTTATAGTAGTATTCCCAGCTAGGAGATAAAAATTAAATAAGATAATAATTGTGAAGTCCATAATAAAGTATCTGACAGTTGAGAACTTCACAAGAAATTGTAGTGAATCATACAAAACTGTTGCCTTGTGATACAGAGTTGCCTATGTATATATCATCTATCAATCTATCTACCTATCAACAGAGAGGGGGAATGAGTGGAAGAATAAATTCTCTTTGTGTTGTAGAGACTTCTCAGTTTCAAAGCTAGATCTTTGAGGAAGGCTTCATCACTGATATTTGACTGATGTCTCACTACAGCCATCTCTGGCTTATAAAGGGATTTCCCTCAGAGGAGGTGAGAAACTTACCTCTATGATATGAAACCAGCTACCTTCCATATCATTCAGAATACCAACATTGTTCACTGCTGTTTCCTTGCTTTTCTTACACTAGACTTACAATGTAAACTTACATAACGGATTTTATTAGGCTGTAAGAACATAAAATTTCTACCCGTTCTCCCAAACACAATCCACTGGCAGTTTTCTAACATATATCTTTCTATCCTAAATATCTAGATATTTAGGTTAATTTGGCTTTGTTAGAGATAATATCCCTTCCTCCATCTTCCACTCTCATACTCATAAGTTCAGGCAATGCCCTTATAAGGGAACACATCTCCATCAAGGGTATGGCTCTTATTTAAGACCTACTACCTGAAACAGGAACAGAACCAACACCAGAGGACAGGATGTTGCCAGCTTGATGTCAAGAAAAGTTGGGATTCTATACAATGAAAATTGAGCAGAAATGATGTTTTTAAAATTTAGCTCAAATTCCTGTTCAGTTCATGATCATTATAAATTATTCTTTGAGGAAAACTGTGAAACTGGCTCCACAATATGAGAGAAGCCAGGATCTCTGAACCCAGCAAAGCTTAGACAAAATGTATCCCGTGTCTAGACAATGTGGCTTAAGCTACATCTAAGCTATAATTTTCATGGGTGAAGGAGAGTGGGAGTTTCAGGCTTCCAGGTATGGAATGAGTAAGCCATGGGAATGAAGGCTCAGCATAGGAAATAGAGTCGATGGTATTGTATAGCGACAGATGGTAGCTGCACTTGTGGGGAGCAGAGCATAAAGTACAGAGAATGTCAATCACTCTGTTGTACACCTGAAAAGAGTGTGACATTGTGTGTCAAACATACAAGCACACAAAAAAATGTTAAGCTATATTTTTCCAATAGGAGAATAAATAACAGAGATAAAATTATCACAATCACCTATATGGATATCAGAATTCAAGAACTGGTACAAATGTATCTGAAGTTTCTACTTTACCAGTGGGATCCCATACCCAAGACATCTCCATATTCAGATTAGATGAAATATGAACCTTTTCATCAGGTGAATTGCAAAGTAGACTAAGATTTATCAATTAGAGGTGTCAATGTTTTATTTGTCCATGTTGCAACAATTTTGTCCTTCTTTGTAGATTTTAAATTAATAATTGTGTGTGTGTGTGTAAAAAGAGAGAGAAACAGGCAGACAGACAGAGATGGGATACAGAGACATAGACAGAGATAGTGACAACCTGAGACTTGATAACCCAATGAAAACGATGTCTAAAAATGCCCAAGCATCTTACCTCTCAGTGGAAGTTGAAGAGGGAAAGCAGGAAGACTAAGAGAAATCTACCATTTTAAGAACTCACCTATAGTATGTGATTCATTTCAGTATAAAACTCATCTGTGTTTTTTTCCTCCAATTTTTCACTATCTATGTTGAGGCAGTAGTTTGCAAGTTATTACTCAAAGAACAGAGATACCTGTGATTCTTTGGTGAGAGTGGCTCTTGTCTATTTAAAGACCCAACTAGCTGAAGTCCAGGGAATAGAACATACTCAGCTAGATGGATAGGAACTTAACTTGATGTAGTGTCTCAGGGGATAGATTTATCTTGAGTCTTCAGGTTCCTCGATGAGCAGAAAAACAAGAAGAAGAGACTAATGAAAGGTTTTTAATAATCATGCATAGATTTCCCACTGTGTTTGTTTTTTGAACTCTCCTGAGAATAGTTCATGTCTCTCTGAAACTTGTATTTATACCTAAGAGGAAGGAAGAAGGACCCAGTTACCATTTTTCCTCAACAGTGATGCAGATAAACACAAAACTGTGGGCTTTCAACTTAAACTTGTCCAGAATCCATAAATGGTCACCACCTGTCCCCACACTCCATCTCAATGCAACTCTCTCTTCCACCACCTTTTTAAGCTGTGTTAAAACCATCTAAATTCCAAAAAATTTTTGTTGTTTAGACTTTATTCATTTATTTGAGAGAGAGAGAGAGCTTGAGAGGGGAGAAGGTCAGAGCGAGAAGCAGACTCCTCATGGAGCTGGGAGCCAGATATGGGACTGGAGCCCGATGCGGGACTCGATCCTGGGACTCGGGATCAGGACCTGAGCCGAAGGCAGTTGCTCAATCAATTGAGCCACCCAGGCACCCGTTGTTTAGCGTTTCAGAGTGACTTCGCTGAAGGAAATATCTAAGGAGACATAACTATTTCCCAGCTGTATATGTAATAGATTGCATTGCTCTCATAACTTTTATGGTCTTATAAGCACTTGTAAACACTTACTATATTAAAGTCATTCTTAATTTGCAAATAAGCTTTTCATGAACAGTATTGATTTCTTTGTTTTGAGGTAACAGTGCTTTTCTTATTGGTTTGTCAGGACTTTTACAAATTAAGGTAACTAATTCCAGTTACTAATATCAACATCTATTGCTGGCTTGGATGAAGGAGAAAGCTTCCTCTCACATAGTGTTGGTACAAATCTGTATAGTTACAGAGCCTTCTGTAGGAAAGCAATATGACAGTAGTTATTGAATATGCAGATATATAACTGTATTGGAGATGTAGTGTTTGCACCAATATTCACATTAACTAGGAGCATAAGAGAGCCCTTGTAGTCCCCATTCTTGCTAGGACTTTGTATATTCACAGATGACACATTTTTCTCCAATCTTGAAAGCATAAATTTATGTATTATTGTAGTTTTTTTTTTTTTTAAAGATTTGTTTATCTACTTGAGAAAGAGAGTAGGAAGGAGAGGCAGAGGCAGAGGGAGAGAGAGAATCTCAAGCAGACTCCACACTGACCATGGAGCCTGACCAGGGTCTTGATCTTATGACCCTGAGATCATGACCTGAGCCAAAATCAGGAGTTGGATGCTTAACCAACTGAGCCACCAAGACACCACTATTATTGTAGTTTTAATATGCATTTCCATGATTTCCAAAGAGGTTGAGCATAGTTTTTTTGCTTTTTCAACATTTCTGGCCTTCCATTTTTCTGAAAACTCTATTATCTGACTATTATTGCCTGTTATATTTATTTCTTTTTACTTTTTGATTCATTTGTTTTTCCATATTGCAACTAATACTTCCTATTTTCTCTTTAGTTTACGCATAGTAAGCATTTTCTCTCAATGCATAACTTACCCTTTCTCTGTCTTTAGACTATTTTTGATAATTAGACCAAATCAAAATGAAGAATTTCTACTCAATTCTTTTCGTGTCTTTTTAAGTGTTTGTCTAAATTTCAGTTAGTTAACATACAGTGTAATATTACTTTCAGGTGTACAATTTAGTGATTGAACACTTACATACAGCACCCAGTGCTCATCAAAAGTGCCCTCTTCAATCCCCATCACCTTGTGATCCAGCGATTGTACTACCCAAAGGATACGAAAATACTGATTCAAAGGGGCACATGTGCCCCAATGTTTTTAACAGCTTTATAAAAAATAACCAAATTATGGAAAGAGCCAAATGTCCATTGACTGATGAATGGAAAAAGCAATGAAATATTTGTCTTTTAATTAATTAATTATTTTTTATTAACATATAATATATTATTAGCCCCAGGGGTACAGGTCTGTGAATCACCAGGAATATTTGTCTTTTAAAGAGAATTTTTCTACACCATGATTTTATTTATTCAAAGCTAATTTTTATCACATATATGACAGGTACAGTTTTGGATCATGCTTTTTGTGTAAAGATTTAGCTGTAGTGACTTGCCCACCATGAGCCCACAGGGTATTATGCTGGTTAGCTATACTGGTGACATCATGCTAATAGGAGCTGGTGTGTGGGAAACAGAACATAGCCCAGATGCCGTAGAAATTCATATGTGAACTGCATTGTGGGAGTCGAGCCTACAGAAAAAAACTGCCACCTTGGGGACATTTCCGGTCATCTGATTGCCTGGCATGAGTTAGGCTAGTCCACAAATCTGGTCCAATTTGACAATGTTCAGCAATGTCAGCTCATACTGTGCTCAAGTTTCTTTTTCTTTCATTTACTCCTGAAATACCAAATAAGTGGTTCAAAAGATTTATGTGACAGACTGACATAAGGTAAAGGACTTGACTTTCCCTGGTATCCCTACTTCCAGGGTCGGAGGAGCTCTCCAAGGTTTCATTTCCTTGGCACATTATGTGATGAAAAATATCTGGCTGTCATACAACACAAAATCGCCAAATTACGGGCTTTTATCCCCCTGCTGAACAAATATTTGCACTAACACGTAAGGCAGTAATTTTTCCACTTTGCCCTCTTTCTTACCCAGACAGTGAATCCAGGTAATTCCATGAGAATTCCTGCATATAACTACATCTAGATGTAAAAATTAATCCTAAAAGTGCAGCATAAATTGGCAAGATCAGTACATGTCCTGTCTTGCAGAAACAATGTTGTGATTCACTCTACTGGCGACACTGACACACTGAGCGTCCTGATGACACAATGCGTGGAAGAAGACAGAAGTCCTTAATGTTAGCTATTCCCTCATAACCAGTTGCAAAATAAGTCTTGTACCTTCGACATGTATTTCTACACTACTTTGGTATGTGTGTGTTTCCATGTTTTATTTTCCTCCACCCATTCAGTCCATTATTATATCTAGGATGTGTTCATGGTAATTTTACCGGTTTGTCCATATGGCACAAACTAGACTTGCCTCAGAACCAATGACAGAGTTGGATCTGGATGGAATAAACGGTGATATATGAGAACGGCCCCATGTGTGAAGGGAGTGACGTGAGGCATACAGTCATGCTGTAGCAGGTGCCGACATGGTGCGTGTGTAAGTAGGCAGGGAAGGATGTATACAGATGGTGTGCAGTCACTGCAGTGGACAGCCGTGGATCTTTACTGGCATACTTATTTGTTCACAGGTTGGCTGTGTATCATTTAAACCCTCATCCTGTCATTGGGGCTGCATTTTGCTGTAGAAACAGCAATACCAGATGCTTTCCCATTCCCTCCAGCAAATAGGGAACACGGCCATGGGATCTGGACTTGACCCATAAGATATGTCAACTTGGACTTTGGGTCAGAAGCAAGGGCAGTAAAAGGCACATGCAAGAGAGGATGATTCAGAGGATGGCCATGACAGGATTAACAACACAGAGTTTGGAAAGGCAGGGTGACAGCATCCTGCAGGGTGGTAAGGGGTTCATGTCTGGGGTGACGGTAAACCGTGGTGGACTGGAGCCCTCCATGAAACGTCAGTGGGCCATCGTCACATATTAGGCACGATTTTGCAATAATTCTGCTTGTTCCTATTTCCTGTTCCTTCTCTAAGTTTGATTCATTGGTTGTTCTCCCTAGAAAACTTTGTTACATGAGTGTGTGTGTGTGTGTGTGTGTGTGTGTGTGTGTGTTTGTGTGTGTATGGGGAAACGTGTTTCAACTGACATGTAAATTTTTGTTTAGCTTACTTTTTTTTTTTTTTTTACTATTGTGGACATCACTGCAAGTCAATAGATCAATAGCCAAATCTTTAATATTCTGGTTTCTTTAGGCATATAACAATGTGTATAATTTAAATCGACCAGTTTATATCATATATACTATACTATTGTTCTCATCTTTAAAAGTTTTTGTCCTTTTTCAACACCACCTCTCAACTGTAGATTTAGTAATCTCATCTTTATCCTTCTTCTCCTTTATCTATACTCCTACAATGTACAAATTGTCATTGTTTTCTTTATAAAGATGGCACAAGGCTGACAACACTTCTGTGCATTATTGAAAATTTCCCACGAAAGCCACTCAGAGTTAACTGGTGCAGTTATAATTGCTTAATATTTCACAATGTAGCAGCATGATGATTTATTCAACCATTTCTTTTTAAGGATATTTAAACCCTCTCTAACGATATTTACTTGCTTTTCAGTTGTTTGGTCACTAGAAACCATGTATGAACGGAGACTTTATTTATTTATTTATTATTTAATTATTTTAATCTCTACACCCAATGTGCGGCTTGAACTTATGGCCCCAGATCAAGAGTCACAGGCTTGTCCAACTGAGCCAGCAAGGCTCCCCAACACACATGTTTGAATAAAGACACTTATGACTGCTGCTTTTATAATCATGAATAGATTCCTGAGTTGAATTACTGGAATTAAGTGTATATGTATTCTTAACTTCAACTACTCTCATATTGCTTTCCTAAAGAAGGCTCTGTAACTGTATAGATTTGTACCAACACTATATGAGAGGAAGCTTTCTCCTTCATCCAAGCCAGCAATAGATGTTGATATTAGTAACTGGAATTAGTTACCTTAATTAGTAAATGTCCTGACAGACCAATGAGAAAAGACTATTTCCTCAAAACAAAGAAATCAATACTGCTCATGAAAAGCTTATTCACAAATTAAGAACAACTTTAATATATCAAGTGTTTATACTTGCTTATAATACCATAAAATTATGAGAGTAATGCAACCTATTACATATACAGCTGGGAAATAGTTATGGATCCTTAGGTATTTCCTCAGCAGAGTCACTCTAAAACTCTAAGCAACAAAAATTTTTAGGAATTTAGGTGTTTTAAACTCAGCTTAAAAAAGTAGCGGAAGGGGACGCCTGGGTGGCTCAGTTGGTTAAGCAGCTGCCTTCGGCTGGGGTCATGATCCCAGCTTCCTGGGATCGAGTCCCATATGGGGCTCCTTGCTTGGCAGGGAGCCTGATTCTCCCTCTGCCTCTGCCTACCACTCTGTCTGCCTGTGCTCTCTCTCTCTCTCTCTAACAAATAAATAAATAAAATCTTAAAAAAAAAAAAAAGTAGTGGAGGGGCACCTGGGTGGCTCAGTGGGTTAAAGCCTCTGCCTTCGGCTCGGGTCGTGGTCCCAGAGTCCTGGGATTGAGCCCTGCATGGGGCTCTCTGCTCGGTGGGGGGCCTGCTTTCTCCTCTCTCTCTCTTTGCCTACTTGTGATATCTGTCTGGCAAATAAACAAAATAAAATCTTAAAAAAAAAAAGTAGTGGAAAAGAGAGTTGCCTTGAGATGGAGAGTGGGGACAGGTGGTGACTATTTATGGATTCTGGACAAGTTTAAGTCGAGAGCCCGCAGCTGTGTGTTTATCTGCATCACTGTTGAGGGAAAGGGGTAACTAGGTCCTCCTTCCTCCCTCTTAGGTATAAATACAAGTTTCAGAGAGACATGAACTTTTCTCAGGAGGGTTCAAAAAGCAAACACAGTGGGAAATCTATGCATGATTATTAAAAACCTTTTATCAGTCTATTCTTGTTTTTCTGCTCATCAAGGAACCTGAAGACTCAAGAGGAATCCTTCCCCTGGGACACCAAATCAAGTTAAGCTCCTATCCATCTAGCCATCTTCCTTTCAATTCCCTGAACTTCAACTATTTGCGTCCTTGGATAGAAATGAGCCACTCTCACCAAAGAATCATAGGTATATCTGTTCTTTGAATGATAACTTGCAAACTACTGCCTTGACAATGGATAGTAAAAAAATGGAAGAAAAAAACCAGCTGAGTTTTATATTGAAATGAATCACATACTGTAAGGTGAGTTCTTAAAATGGTAGATTTCTCTTAGTCTTCCTGCTTTTCCTTTTGAACTTCCCCTGGGAGGTAAGATGCTTGGGCATTGTTAGACATCCCTCTACATTGGGTTACTAAGTCTCTCTGTCTCCGTCTGTCTTTTTCTCCTCACTACACACACACACACACACACACACACACACACACACACACAGACACCATAATTGATAGTTCTGTGTTAAATCTTAGTCTACTTTGCAATTCACCTGATGAGAAGGTCCATATTTCATCTAATCTGAAAAGGAAGATATCCTGGATGTGGAATCCCAATGGTAAAATAGAAATTTCAGGGGCACTTGGGTGGCTCAGTGGGTTAAGCCGCTGCCTTCAGCTCAGGTCGTGATCCCAGGGTCCTGGGATCGAGTCCCATATCGGGCTCTCTGCTTGGCAGGGAGCCTGCTTCTCCCCTCCCCTCTCTGCCTGCCTCTCTGCCTACTTGTGTGATCTCTGTCTGTCAAATAAATAAATAAAATCTTTAAAAAAAAAGAAATTTCAGATACATTTACATCATTATTTCAATTCTGATATCCATACAGGTGTGGTTATGATAATTCTGTCTCTGTTATTTATCCATTTGAAAAATATGATTTAAAAATCTTTTTGTGTGTAGTTGATATGTTGTTACATTATTTTCAGGTATATAATATACTGACTCAACTTCTCTGTACTTTATGCTCTGCTTACGACAAGTGCAGCTACAATCTGTCACCATACAATTCAGCCTTCCTTTTCTTGACTTTTCTTGACATCAAGCTGGCAACATCCTCTCCTCTGGTATTAGTTCTGTTCTTCCTGTCTCAATTAGTAGGTCTTAAATAAGAGCCATACCTTGATGGAGATGTGTTCTCCTATAAGGTAATTGCCTGAACTTATGAGTATGAGAGTGGAAGATGGAGGGAGGGATATTATCTCTAACAAAGCCAAATTAACCTAAATATTTAGATATTTAGGACAGAAGATTGTTATGTTAGAAAACTGCCAGTGGATTGTGTTTGGGAGAACAGGTATAAATTTTATGTTCCTAGAACTTCATAAAGGATAGCCTATTGTAAATGGAGTATGGAGCCAGCAGTGTACAAGGCTTGGTATTTTCTGGATCAGATGGAAGATTGTAGGTATCATGTCACAGAGTTGAGTTTCTCAAACTCCCCTGAGGGAACTCCCTTTATAAGCCCGATGATGGTTGTAGTAAGACATCAGTCAAATACCAGTGATGAACCCTTCCTCAAAGATCTAGTTTTGGGGGGCACCTGGGTGGTTCAGTGGGTTAAAGCCTCTGCCTTCAGCTCAGGTCATGATCCCAGGGTCCCACATGGGGCTCTCTGCTCAGCAGGGAGCCTGCTCCTCCCCCCACCTCCCTCTCTGCCTATTTTTGATCTCTGTTTGTCAAATAAATAAATAGAATCTTTAAAAAAAAGATCTAGTTTTGAAATTGAGATGTTTCTGTAACACAAAGACAATTTATTCTCCCTTTCATCCCCCCACTCTGGTAGGTTGGTAGATAGATAGATATTGGTAGATATAGATAGTAAGCCAGCTCTGTATCACAAGGCAATTTTTAAAAAGATTTTTAAAAATTTATTTATTTGAGAGAGAGAGAGAGAGAACGAGAGAGAGAGAGAGGGCATGAGAAGTGGGAGGGTCAGAGGGAGAAGCAGACTCCCTGCCGAGCAGGGAGCCTGATGCAGGACTCGATCCCAGGACTCCAGGATCATGACTTGAGCTGAAGGCAGTCGCTCAACCAACTGAGCCACCCAGGTGTCCCACAAGGCAATTTTGTATGATTCATTATCATTTATTGAGCAGCTATCAAATGCCAGACATTTTATTAAGGACTTCATATCAACTGTCTTATTTAATACTTATAATTTCTCAGCTGGTATTACTACTGCTGAGTTACCTATGAGGACCTCAGGGAATTATTCAGCTGTGTTGTAGACTTTTGAAGTGTGCAGCCCTATCAGCAATTATGTTCTTGGTTCTTTTAAGTTTCCACATAAACTCTGGAGAGAAAATAGAATTCCAAGAGGCCCCCCTGATGTTCCCTGGTGAACAGTCCTTGATAAATCCCTTCCCCTTGGGTGTGGGCAAGACCTGAGACTGTGATGGGATATCACTTGTGATGCATTTTGTTACATCACACCTTGTCACAGAAAACTGGAGACAGATTCTTCTACTGGCCCTGAGCAGTAAGCTACCAAGGTATCAGATGGCCAAGTGATTAGGACCTGGGGTGGGCTCTAAAGGTGAGAGTGAAGATTTCTACTAATAGCCAGCTAGAAAGCCAGACACCTCAGTCCCAAGCCTCAGATGAAATTCTACACTTAGCTGGCATCCTGATTTCAGCCTTGAGCAGAACACCCAGCTCACCTGACTCAAACACTGTAAGAAAGGAAATTTGCATTGTTTTGTGCTGCTAAATCTCTGGCCATTTATGACACATAACCAGAAGTTAATACAGTGGATTTCTATGGCTTTCTACTGCATAGATCTGTGTGTGCCTCATTTGTGTTTGCATGTGTTTGTGGGTGTGCAAGAGACAGGGAGAGAAAAAGAGAGAGAAAGAGAGAATGATGATGAAGCAAGTTGAGTATAACTCTTGCATTATCTACCATGAATGATGAAGTTGACACATGAAAATGGGTTTTCAGTTTTCAATTAAATGCTGGGTGCTCTCTCTATTCCCATAGGTATAGGTACCAAAGGCGTGGAAAATGACAAATGTGAGCCTGGTAACAATGTTCTTCCTCATGGGTCTTCCTCATGCTCCAGCAATGGACATCCCCCTCTTGGGAATCTTCTTGGTGATTTATGTACTCACTGTGGTGGGAAACCTCCTCATCCTGCTGGTGATCAAGGTAGATTCCCACCTCCACACCCCCATGTACTACTTCCTGACCAACCTGTCCTTCATTGACATGTGGTTCTCCACCGTCACTGTGCCCAAAATGCTGATGACCTTGGCATCACCAGGAGGCAGGGCCATCTCCTTTCCCAGCTGTGTGGCCCAGCTCTACTCCTTCCACTTCCTGGGGAGCACCGAGTGTTTCCTCTACACTGTCATGTCCTATGACCGCTACCTGGCCATCAGCCACCCACTCAGGTATGCCAGCATGATGAGAGGGAGGACGTGTGCCCTCCTGGCCACCAGCACGTGGCTCAGTGGCTCTCTGCATTCTGCTCTCCAGACCACACTGACATTCCGTTTGCCCTACTGTGGGCCCAGCCAGATCCAGCATTACTTCTGTGATGCCCCTCCCATCCTCAAGCTGGCCTGTGCAGACACCTCTGTCAATGAGATGGTGATCTTTGTCAACATTGGGGTCGTGGCCTCGGGCTGCTTTCTCCTGATAGTGCTGTCCTACGTGTCCATCGTCTGGTCCATCCTGAAGATCCACACGTCAGAGGGAAGACACAGAGCCTTTCAGACCTGCGCCTCCCACTGCGTTGTAGTCCTTTGTTTCTTTGTTCCCTGTGTTTTCATTTACCTGAGGCCAGGCTCCCGGGATGCTGTGGATGGGGTTGTGGCAGTTTTCTACACGGTGCTGACACCCCTTCTAAACCCCGTTGTGTACACCCTGAGGAACAAGGAAGTGAAGAAAGCTCTGTGGAAGCTTATACACATAGTAACATATTCCCAGAGCAAATAAACACTGGGAAATAGATATGATCATTTTTCTAAAAAAATACTAATGTAATTCGGTCAGCAAGTTGCAACATATATGTGTAGTTCTCAGTGTTAAGTGTTTTCCAAAACCATCCACTCGGAAATATTTGTTTCACAAGTTTGTCTGAGGAATTTTAAAAAATCAGAATTAAATTTTATTGATGATGAACTTGCCTAAGTTTTGGTCTATCAAGTTTTTCTTTATCATGATATGATATGATATTTTATCTATCTATTTTTCTTCCATTTTGATGAGCTACAGTTGACATATAGCATTGTTTTGCCTTCTTAAAAATTATGTATTCTGCTTAGAGCTCAGACACCAGGGTTGTTTTAGTCATATACCTAAGTTTGTAGTATGCTTTTTAAAATTTTTTTTTGCTTGAGGTTTATGTACACAACTTAGGAATTATACTCCTGAACATAGTGTCCAAGGACAGCAGCAAATATCAGAGTCAGTGATTCATGGCTGCAGCTGTGTGACTGCCTTCTCCATCACATCTGTGTTTGTGTGTGGGTCCCAGTGTGACCACCCCTCTTCCTGGCACATCGTGACCATGTTCATTGCTCCCACACTGAAAGAGCTCTAAGCTCTGAGCAGCTCCTTAACTCTCCAGGTAGGTCTGTCAGGACAGGCTGTGGAGCTGACGTGCTCCTCTCAGGAACTGCCAACAACTGCCACCTTGCCAGGGTCCTGAAATTCTCCAGGATGGGTGAGGCAGATCAGGAGGAAGGTAAGGACAGAAACCACTGGTCTCCCCCACATATTCTGACCTTGACTTCCTTTCCTGTGCTATCTGACCAGATGTCCACAGTTAGCACCAAACCATTCAACACTGGGTTCTTTTACCGCAGCTGGTGGCAGCTGGTCATCTGCACAGGGAGCTCCTGCTCCTACCCTCTTAGGGTCTTGGAAATCCAGCTGTACCAAACTACATCCTGGTCTAGGACAGGAATACCCACATTGCAGGCTGGGGCCAATGATATTTCCTATGTAGAAAGTAGAAAAATTAATATGTCTTTAAGTAACCTGTTCATGGGATTTCAACATTTCTTTTACAAATCAGAGAAAAAGGAAATGCTATACTTGCACCCAAACAAAAGCAAATATTGTCTCAAACTAGTTTGGAAAGAATTCTGTGACCTGTACCTCAATTTTCCATCTCAAAAATGACCCTCTCTCAAAATACTGTTATGAGGATTAAATGAATGTATAGAAGTGGTTTGAGTGATAGTGATTCATAGTAAATATTTTTTGAGATTTTATTCATTAATTCATTCATTCAGTTGAGAGAATGAAAGTCAGGATGGGGGAATATTTTCAAAATGGGTATAAATAAGGGTCTTATCCTTCTTCAAAGTTGTCATTATCAAACTGTTTTGAGGGACCTTGTTTTCATGTTTGGATACCCATATTATCACAGTGACCAGGGGGCATACATATTAGATCAAAGGAAACATTGGTGAAACCCTACAGATTCATTATCACTCTATTCCTCTAGTTCACCCACAGTCAGCAGAGGCCATGGATAGACATAGTTGATTTTTGAAAATAGTGAAATTTGTGCAGCAGGTGTCAGGGAATCAGATGTCTTCCTGCTAGAGCTTCAGATCATTAGATAGAAACAGAAGACACGGACTCTCATGGAATGAGCTGTGAGTGGGTGAGACATGGTAGGAAATTGTATTTAGTTCTCCTCCAAAGGCTGTCTGCTGGCAGTATATTCACATGTGAGACAATGTGATATGAGAGTATTTGAAATCAGTAGCAAAGTTTGACAACCATTCATAGTTGGACTACATTCTGAAATCAACACAGAAGAGCAAGGTCACAATGGGCAGCCTGCTGTATGTTAATTACACATCACTGTCCCAGGCCAGTTTGCCCTGTGACCTCAACTCTCTAATGGGTCCAAGAATTTGCCTTGTTTTAATAAGGCAAGGGACAGCTTTCAGCTCTTTACATGTTGGAGATGAAACCAGAAGTCACAAATCATGACATTTTAAGCTCAAGAACAGAACATTATTTTTAATGATATAATAGTTATTCAGATTTGCTTATAGGTCTGATTTTTTCAACTTTCTATTCCTTCCTATATCTCAAGTGTTCATTTCTGGATGATTTTTTTTACTGTGTTATATATTTTGAGGTTACTTGATATGGTTGTAGAAATGGTAGAAACTTTCCACTTTTTAATGTCTCTAAATGTTATTATTTCACACTCATATTTGACAGTTACTCAGCATTCAATCATACAGAAGTAATGCTGGATCTGGCGGGGCCCACAGTAGGGCAAACGGAATGTCAGTGTGGTCTGGAGAGCAGAATGCAGAGAGCCACTGAGCCACGTGCTGGTGGCCAGGAGGGCACACGTCCTCCCTCTCATCATGCTGGCATACCTGAGTGGGTGGCTGATGGCCAGGTAGCGGTCATAGGACATGACAGTGTAGAGGAAACACTCGGTGCTCCCCAGGAAGTGGAAGGAGTAGAGCTGGGCCACACAGCTGGGAAAGGAGATGGCCCTGCCTCCTGGTGATGCCAAGGTCATCAGCATTTTGGGCACAGTGACGGTGGAGAACCACATGTCAATGAAGGACAGGTTGGTCAGGAAGTAGTACATGGGGGTGTGGAGGTGGGAATCCACCTTGATCACCAGCAGGATGAGGAGGTTCCCCACCACAGTGAGTACATAAATCACCAAGAAGATTCCCAAGAGGGGGATGTCCATTGCTGATGCATGGGGAAGACCCCTGATGAAGAATGTTGTCACTATGCTCATGTTTGTCATTTCTTCTCATATATGGAGCTCCGTCCTTACTGGAAAGAAAGCAAACTCAACATTTACTGAGATCATATCTCATGGTAACTACATTTTCACTGATGGAAAACACAAGATATTATTGTCATTATTGTGTTACATGGCATTTTCACTTACATGGGGCTTTGAGGAGGATTGGTCACTTCCTTATCACAGTACCCCAATCAGCCAAGAAGAAAAGACAGATCAATTGCATATTCTGTTTTCTGTAGAATTAGAAAAGTTATACCAGAAGCAACAACTTTCCAGAGCTGGCATGCTCTTCCATGGATAAGTCTTTACCCAGACTTCTCTCTCTCTCTCTCCCTTTTCCTCTCTAACCACCCTCCCCACACAAAGTACACATAAGCACATGCACACACGTGTACAAACCACTGCCCTATATATAGATGCAATCTGTCATCATCAGAGGATTTCCACTATAAATACAGATTTCTAAAGAAAGCTTCATCCATAATGGCTGAGAAAACTGCTCTCATAAGGCTCCCTGAGAAGCAGCAGCTGTGTGAGGGTGGGACCTCAGCAAGGACTTAGTCTCAGGGGTTCATCTGTTCAACGCAAAGCCATGATCATAGCCCCTAGTCGGTTGTGAAATCAGACCCTAACCTGATGCATAGTGGTCAGAGTACCGTCCTGTTTCCCACCTCCTCTCATCCTATGTTCACTTCTATTTATAAATTTTTATTATTTCTCATCCTCCTTCTGAAGTACATCAGATCATGTCAGAACATATTTTGAGGGGCCATGAAGCATTACATCTGCTTAATTAGCAAAGAAGACCAAACCGCATGCTTGGGTTTTGAATTCCAAGACAGAATATTTGTATTTGCTATAAAACAGACACCAATGTTTTTTTAAAAATAAAGGAAAAATATGTAGTCTGAAATAATGTTTATATTTTCTAGGATTTCTATTATTCCAGGGCTCAGACAGCAGTTTCCTTCCTTCCTCCCCTCCTTTCTCTCTCTCTCTTTCGAGTGATCTGAAGGTCCTCGAAAATATACATTGAGAGAGAAAACACATAAAGAAGGATGAAGAAATGAAGAGGCATCTGGTTCAACGCTTGGAACTCTCTGATAGAAAAAGAGCATGTCTTTATCAATTTCTAAGGTTCTTCCGCCACATAGCGTCATGTCAGTGACATGTCTCCATCCTGGCGTATCTGATAAAAACAGGGTTTTTCTGTTGTTTCAACTCAGAGTTGTAAATGTTACGTTTTATCAAGAAAGCACTTTGTGACCGGGATTTTATAGAAATTTGAGTGTTTCATAAAACCACGTAAAGTTCATCCTGCAGCCATGACCAAACAGTATAAGCCAAAGCCGAAGAAGAAGAAAAGCAAAATGATGAATTTTCATCAATGAAAAGTGCTGAGGTCTTGCCAATTTTTGCTACTTACCAATTTTACAACTAAGTTTGGGTCATAAGGTAAAATTCACAATTTATTTATTTATTTTTAAAGATTTTATTTATTTAGCTATTAGAGAGCGAGCGAGTGAGCGCGAGAGCACGAGCTCAGGCAGAGTGGTAGGCAGAGGCAGAGGGAGAAGCAGGCTCCCTGCCAAGCAAGGAGCCTGATGTGGGACTGGAGCCCGATGTGGGACTAGATCCCAGGACGCGGGGATCATGACCTGAGCCGAAGGCAGCTGCTTAACCAACTGAGCCACCCAGGCGTCCCTAAAATTCACAATTTAAAGAAACTTTCGGTCTTTGACAAGTAGGATGCTCCTTCTTCTTGCATAGACAAAAACCACAGGAAGAGCAAGCGATAGAAACAAACATTTTATTTTATTTTTTTAAAAAGATTTTACTTATTTATTTATTTCACACACACACACACACATACACACACACATACACACACACAGAGTGAGAGAGGGAGCACAAGCTGGGGGAGTTGGGAGAGGGAGAAGCATGCTTTCGACTGAGCAGGGAGCCAGATACTAGGCTGGAACCCAGGACTCTGAGATCATGACCTGAGGTGAAGGCAGACGCTTAACGACTGAGCCACCAAAACAAGCATTTTATTTTATTTAATTAATTTATTTTTTTAAAAAAGATTTTATTTATTTATTTGACAGAGACCACAAGTAGGCAGAGAGGCAGGCAGAGAGAGAGGGGGGAAGCAGGCTCCCCGCTGAGCAGAGAGTCCGATGTGGGGCTCCATCCCAGGACCCTGGGATCATGGCCCAAGCCAAAGGCAGAGGCTTAAACCCACTGAGCCACCCAGGCGCCCCTAAAACAAGCACTTTAAATAATGGCGTTTAAAATGGATTTGACACCTCAGGAGATATTGCTTTGACCCTTGAATCTTCGTGGATGAGGCTCATGCTTCTCCATGATCATAAATACTCAGAGTGTTTTCTGAATGCCTTTGTTTAACTTGGCCAACATTCCAGAAAACATTTCATTTAGCAAAACATTAATTTATTATTATTATTAATTATTATTATTATTCATTTATTAATTATTTAATTTATTCCTAAATAAATAATCACAACACTCTGGGTTAGAAAATGCCTTGTTTTGGGAGGATATAGTTATGTTTTGTTTTGTTCTTTCCTCTGATTTCTTCCTGAAATTCAAAGGTAGAAAATAAGGGCTTTCATCCTCAAAGGAACAGTTCTCTGGTAAGGTTCATAGTCTCTTTGATGAATCTTTTACTTTCTGGTGATTATGGCCAGTATGAACAGGAGCTCTGGAGTTTCTTTGCCCCAGGGATGACCTGAGTATTCCTCCCAGTAGATAAACATCTTACTAATTAAACTTTCTCCTTCCAGGGCTTGGTAGACTAAGCTTTTCAAGAATGGAAGCCACCTCACTTGTCTGATTCAGAGATTTTCTTTTTCTTTTTTCTCAGAGACTTCTGCCTTTGTACCTTCTTAGAACACATTTAGCTTTTCTGTGAAAGTTGATATTTTATTTTATTTTAATTTTTTTAAAGATTTTATTTATTTATTTGATAGACAGAGATCACAAGTAGGCAGAGAGGCAGAGAGAGAGAGAGGAGGAAGCAGGCTGTCTGCAGAGCAGAGAGCCCGATGCGGGGCTCGATCCCATGACCCTGGGATCATGACCCCAGCCGAAGGCAGTGGCTTTAACCCACTGAGCCACCCAGGTGCCCCGAAAGTTGATATTTTAAAGCTTGAATTAGTAAAATTAAAGAAAGGGAAAATACACTTTCCTACTAGAATAATGTATGTCTTAGCAGGAAAAGGGCTTTGTGAAACCAAGAAAACTTGATCTAGGGGCACGGGGGTGGCTCAGTTGGTTAAGCACCTGCCTTCAACTCAGGTTATGATCTTGGGGTACTGGTTTGAGCCCCGCATCGGGCTCTCTGCTCAGTGGGAATCCTGCTTCTTCCTCTCCCTCAGCTGCCCCCCATTCATGTTTTCTCTCTCTCTAATAAATAAATAAAATCTTAAAAAAAAAAAAAAGAAAAGATCCAGGGGTCCCTGGGTGGCTCAGAGGTTAAGCATCTGCCTTGGGCTTAGATCATGATCCTAGGGTGTTGGGATCGAGCCCTGCATCGGGCTCTCTGCTCAGCAGGAAACCTACTTCTCCCTCTCCCACTCCCACTGCTTGTGTTCCCTCTCACTGTGTTTCTCTCTGTCAAATAAACAAATAAAATCGTAAAAAAAAAAAAAGAACTGCCCTGAATCTATAGACAAATTTGAGAGAACTGGCCCCTTAACAATATCTGACCATGAATACTGAGTCTCTCCTTTCTTTCAATAATGTATCATTTCCATGTTCAGGTTTCTAGCACATCTTTTGTCAGATTTATCACTATCTTCTATTTTGATGCTATTTTAAATGGTAGTTTTAACATTTTCAATTTCTAATTATTTATTGCTAATAAAGAGAAATACAGTTGATTTTGTATAATGGTTATGTTCTACAACTTGGCTAAACTCACTTATTTGTTCCTGTAGCTTTTTTAGGTATTCCACCAGGTTTTATATATAGATGATCATGTTGTCTATACATGTAGACAGTCTACTTCTTCTTTATAATCTGGATGCTTTTGTTTCTCTTTCTTGCCTTATTGTCCTCATCTTGCTCCTGATTTTAGGCAGAAAATGTTGTGTGTTTTTAACCTGAAGTATGAAGGTAGGTGTGAGTTTTTGGTAGTTTTTTGGTTTTGTTTTTCTCTTTTAGTAAGTTTAAAATGATTCCTTGTATTCTTCATTGCTACTGTGTTTATCAGGGATGCATTTGGGAATTTGTCAAATGCATTTTCTGCGTCTATTGTGACGATCATTTAGTTTATTAATATGGTAAATTATATTGCTTGAGTTTTAAATGTCAGACCAAACCTACATTCCTGGAATCAGTCTCACTTGGTCATGATGTATAGTTATTTTTCAAATATCAAGGACTTGATTTGATAAAATTTGTTAAGAATTTTTTTATTTGTGTTTATAAAGGATATTAATCAATAGCTCTATTCTTCCAATATCTTTGACTAGTTTTTGTATGAAGGTAATGCTAGAGTTACAGGATGTGTAGAAAATTTTCTTATTTATTCAATTTTCTGAAAGACAATTGGTGTATGCTCTTCACCTATCACAGTCTAGAATGTGCCTCCCAGCAGAAGTATTCATCCCATTTGTTTTTCTTCTGTAAGTGGTTACAGTCTTGTTCTGCCTATTGTCTCATAGCTGAAAATACCTGTTTTTATACTTTTTGATCTAGTTTTATATTTATGGCAGAAGAATAAATCCAGTCCCTCTTATCATATCATAGGCCAGAATAGAAAACAGCTAATTTAACTGTTTTTATTTTTAATTTATTTAAACTTTTATAAAATTTTATTTAATTTCTAATTTAGTCATTTCCTTGTGTTGTGAAATATAACTTATGTAGATAAAAGCTCATAAGCATAAATGTACAGTTAAAGTTCATTATAAAGCAAACACTTAATGTCACCACCACCCAAATTAAGAAACTAAATGTTGCTCACAATCTTGAAGCCCTCACATATCCCTTCCTTGAAGTCAGTCCTCTCCAATTCAACTATCATGACTTCTACTGTAATTATGGTTTCTTATTAATTTTTTTAAAATATTTTTTAAAATTTATTTATTTGACAGACAGAGATCACGAGTAGGTAGAGAGTCAGGCAGAGAGAGAGGAAGGAAAGCAGGCTCCCCACCAAGCACAGATCCTGATGTGGAGCTCGATCCATGACCCGAGCGGAAGGCAGAGGCTTTAACCCACCGAGTCACTCAGGCACCCCGTGATTTCTTGTTAATTTTGAAGGTACAACTAAACAATTGCTTAACTTTGTCTTTTTCAAATTTACATTTGCTTTTTTTAAAAAAGATTTTATTCATTTATTTGAGAGAGAATGAGAGAGAAAGAGAGCATGAGAGGAGAGAGGTCAGCTGGAGAAGCAGACTCCCCGCCGAGCAGGAAGCCCAACGTGGGACTCGATCCTGGGACTCCAGGATCATGACCTGAGCTGAAGTCAGTCTCTTAACCAAATGAGCCACCCAGGCGCCCCTAGAATTTATATTTGTGGGACCATGTGCTACTACTTAATTTCTGGACTCTATTATTTAAAATTGTGTTTGAGTGACATGTATATTTTGATATGCATAGCTATAAATTCATTCTCTATATTGATATATTTTATTCCATTACAAAGCATGTTCTTGGTAGACATTTGTGTGTTCAAATTTTAGCTATAGCAAAAATTCTGCCTTGAATATGCATACATTATTTTGATCCACATGTGCATGGGTTTCTACAGAGAAATTTCTGTCTTTTGAGGGAAATATCTCCCACCCTATACAAAAATGATTAACTATTTTCTACAGTGGTTCTATAAATTTATAGTCCCTTCAGCAATGTGAAAGTTCTAGTAATTGATGATTTTGATACTTAGTTTAAGCAAATTTTATTGCAATATAAATTTTCATTTCCCTATTTCTTTAAGAGATGAAACAGATTTTTTTGTTGTTGTTCATTGGCTACTAGTATTTCTTCTTTGGTGAAGACTGGTCAAGTCATTTGCCTGCTTTTGTATTGGATTGCGTGTTTTAAAAATATACATACTAAAAATAAAGAATAATAATAAAATAAAATATACACTATAGGAGTTCTTTACATATTTTGATATGAGTCATTATTAGTAATATGTACTATAAATACCACCTCTGATTTTCACTTTTTCTTTTTGATTTTCCTTTTCATTCTTTTAATATTGTCCTCAGTTTGAAAGCAACCAAAATTATCAATGTTTACTCTATTGTTACTAGTTTCTATATCTGGGTCGGAAATATTTTTCTCAGTTTAGCTTACAAAGCTGTATTGTTTGTCTTACAGATTTGAATTTATATATTCCTAGAATTGATTTTGTAGAGGGTATGTGGCAAAAGATTAAATGTATCTTGTCCTTATTGACTGAGTTGTCCAAGCATCATTTATCAAAAAAAAATTTCTCCATGGTCTTTCATATCAGCTTTGACTTTAAGTCAATTATCTGTATATTCAGGTAGAATATTTTTATGTTTTCTCTTCTATTCCATTTCTCTGTTAGTCTAACCTGACATCAACACATTGTTTTAGCTGCTATAAGGAAAAATAATAAATACACATTTGTGAACATGTTTAACTTTAAGAGTTACCAAAAATTAATATCTAAAAATAGTTGGTTGTCAATTGCTTATGATAAAAACTTTGCAACTTTTTTTATTTTTATTTTTTTATTTAAGCTTTTTTAAAAATTTAAACATATAATGTAACCCAACCACCCTCTCCCAACCCCTCTCCCCCCGAACCCCCTCAGTTTGTTTTATGACATTAAGAGTCTCTTTTGGTTTGTCTCCCTCCCGATCCCATCTTGTTTCATTTTTTCTTTTCCTACCACTTTAACCCCCACCCTGTTGCATCTCCAATTCCTCATATCAGGGAGATCATGTGATAGTTGTCTTTCTCCAGTTGACTTATTTCGCTAAGCATAATATGCTCTAGTTCAATCCATGTCGTTGCAAATGGTAAGATTTCATTTCTTTTGATGGCTGCATAGTATTCCATT
>RCUC01045404.1:0-10062 GCA_003697995.1 Taxidea taxus jeffersonii | reverse complement strand
GAGCCCCGCATCAGGCTCTCTGCTCAGCAGGGAGCCTGCTTCCTCCTCTCTCTCTCTCTGCTTGCCTCTCTGCCTACTTGTGATCTCTGTCTGTCAAATAAATATTTAAAAATAAAAAAAATAAAAAATAAAATTAAAAAAAAATAAAGAAATCAAACTTGGAGAATAGGAATTCAGGACCTGTGCCTAAAGAAGTAATAAAATAAAAATGAGTTAGGCCTCAGTATTTGTCAGGCCACCTTGCATCATTCTACATAATGCCCACAAAATTTCTACTGGGTAGGACTGTTGCTATGTCCATTTCAGAGATATGGAACCTGGGCTTCAAGGGGCTAGCTAAGCAGTGACTGGGGCAGAAGGGGAGAAGCACTCGGGAAACCTTTGCTATCATCCCCAGGGGAGAAAAATGGCAGCCTGAAACAAGATGGCGGTCATGGAGGTGGAGATGAATGGATGAATTCAAGAAACATTTGGGAGCTGGAATCAATAGGACTTGATGACTTGGTAGCCAGTGCCATTCCCAGAGAAATACAATTTTAAATGTTTGCCAGCACATTCTACGCATGTATGAGAATAATTTAATACAGAAAAACCTGGGCATGTTTCTACATTTTCTCTTCCTCCATCTATCTTGCATGTAAATGAGTATACAAGGGTATGTTACCTCATACTTCAAAGGGTAGAAAGGAGGTTGAGTTTAAAGCTCATCTTAAAAGCATTAACAGTTCAATGCATTATAGTGACTCTATGCAACTCTCTGTAACATTTCTATATGGCTTGACAGCCTTTGTCCCAGACTATCTTTTCAAGGGTGTTTGTATAGTGTGTAGCCTTGAAGAATGGAGGGAGTGTCTCCCTCCAGGGCAGAAAGCAGATTTGTCTCCTGACTGGGGTCGTAAAGGTAATGCCTCCCTCTAAGGCAAAGGTAGGGCAATTGGCCAGTAGCCCTCTTATAATATTGAAGGCTTGTTAAGTTCAAGGATCCTCAGCTGTAACATAAACCTTCTGGGTGTGCAAAATCTACCTCAGGTCACTCTGCCCACTTGGGACTTGACAGGAAGGGGAAGAGACACAAATAGGAAGCTCATGCCGCCGACTGTGCTGTGAGTAATACACTTGTTCGTCTCCAACCCAGCATCCATGAACCTGTTGCAGGCTCACTTGTTAGCTTGTGAGCAAAGTGAAATGTTAGATCTCCCACAATTTTTGACTGTGACATTGCCTGTTGCCTAGTGATTTTTTAAAGTCATTTATTTTTAAATAAAACAGTCCTACGCCTGCATCACCTGCATGAGATCCAGAACAGCCCATTAATTGGCATTGCTCCAATTCTGCCATTTCAGATTTCCACTTCCTCTCCCTATTTGTCAGCTGATAGGACGACATGGCAAATCAGTATTATCACAACTCAGAAGTATGAATTATGACATCGATCTACACTTGGACGCGTCTTAACACCACCGGCGCCACACAATCGCTGGCGCCACACAAATTAACGTGAGCACTCCATTCATCAACAAAATATTTACTGAGAGACTTTGGGTGCCGGACACTGCACATGTAATAGTGGGGGAAAAGACACAGTCCTTGCCCTCAGAGAGCTCTGAGTCCAAATAGGAATGTGGATCACTGAGGAAGCGATTACAGCAGAGGGGATTAAACATGTTGGAGAGCTGATAGTTGCCATGGAAGGGAGCTCATCTGCAAACCGATATTTAACAGCATTCATGCATAGGAGCTGACCAGGAAAAGGTGAAGAGGCCTCTGGAAAGGTGGCTCAGCCTCTGGAAACAGCTTCTGCCAAGTCCTACAGGTGAGCAACACATCATGTATTTAGAAAGTAGGAGTAGGGGGCGTCGGGCTGGCTCAGTCAGTAGAGTGTGCAGATCTTGATTTCCGGGTTGTGAGTTTGAGACCCACATTGGGTGTAGAGATTACTTAAAAGTAAAGTCCAAAGGGAAGAAAGGAAGAAAGGAAGGGGGAGGGGGAAGGGAGGAAGGGAGGGAGGGAGGAAGGGGGGGAGGGAGGAAGGAAGAGGAAAAAGAAAAGAAAGAGAAAAGGAAAGAAAAAAAGGAGAAGGAAGGAAGGAGAAAAAGAAAGAAAAGGAAAGGAAGGAAGGAAGGAAGGGAGGGTAGGACGACCAGAGATAAGATAAGCAAGGAACAGGCATGGGGGTTTTTGTAATCTTGGATAAGGACTCAGAACTTACCCTGCAAGCCCTGAGAACACAATGCGGGTCTTAAGTAAGGAAGCGACATGATCAGATGTACATTTCTGAAAGTACAAAACCACTCTGGCTGCCCAAGTGAGAGCCCACCGGAGGGAATGACTCCAGTGGCTTCTCAGTCATGGCACTATTGACATTCAGGGATGCAGAGTTCTGGTGATGACAACAACAACAAAAATCCCCTGGGGAGCAAAATCAGCCCATTTGAAAACCCCCCTCGAGGGCGGAAGACCAGGTTGGGAAGCCATAAGCCAGGAGAGAGAGAGAAAAGCCGTCTGGACCAGAGGAATGACTGAAAAGATGAATTCAAGAGAAACAGAGAAGCCTCCCTTACATTTTTCATGAGTCTGTTAAGCCGTCTGAGAAGGGTGTGCTGGAAAGACCCACCCCTCGACTCCTGTAAGGAAATGAATCTTAAAATTTGCTTCTGCCTCTTTCTCGAAGCAAAACCTACTGGCTTTTTTTTTTTTAGGTTTTATTTATTTATTTGACAGACAGAGATCACAAGTAGGCAGAGAGGCAGGCAGAGAGAGAGAGGGAAGCAGGCTCCCTGCTGAGCGGAGAGCCAGATGAAGGACTCGATCCCAGGACCCTGAGATCATGACCTGAGCCGAAGGCAGAGGCTTAACCCAGGCGCCCCAGAGCAAAACCTACTGTTTTGCTCAGCTGTCTCGTCACCACTAAGTTGTATACTTTCATACATATGTATGCATACGTTAAGTTTTTGCAAGCATAATTTAGACTTTTCAAAACAGTGGCACAGTAACAAAGAAAAATTGAGACATGCATGCATTTTGAATATTGATTCCAGTTTCTCACAAGCTACCCCGACGTTCTCCACACTGCTTTGTTTTTCTGCATTTGTCTTTTTCGGCTTTTCCCATGTCTTCCCCAGCTTTAAAAGAATCTGCAGCTAACAGGCAATTAAGCCCACTATCACCTCTGGAATGCAGATGCTCCCCCAGACCAACCCACCAGAAAAATCTGCTGGTTCCTGAGGAGGACCTTCATAGGAAAAGAGACAACTTAAATCGCAATATTTTCATAATATTTTGGTGGAGATGGAAATCATGTTTCTGGGAGGTGAAGTGTGTGCCCGGAGCTTTGTAAATATTCCCCCAAATGTGAAATCTTCAAAAGTACCGTGGGGAGCAATTATTTATCCCCATTTTGCACTTGCAAAATCCAAGATTCAGAGAAGTTAGTAAAGAAACAGCTACGGCCACCCAACTAACAAAGCTGGAATAAAAAGGCAGTAGAACAGGATTCAGCAAACTTGTTCTGTAAAGGTTTGCAAATATTTTTGGCTCTGCAGGCCATCCCATCTCTGCGGTGACTCAACTCTGCCACTGTAGCAGGAAAGAGCCCCAGACATTATGTAAATGTATGGGCGGGGCCGTGTGGCAATAAAACTTTATTTGTGGACACTGGCATTTCAGTTGCACATCATTTTCACGTCAGAAAATACAATTCTTCTTTTTTTTTTCTTTTAGCACTTAAAAAGGTAAAAACAATTCGTAGCTCACTGCTGGATGGAAACAGGCAGGGAGCCAAATTTGGCCCACAGGCCTAGTTCCCCAAAGTATGTGTCAGAATGTAGGCAAGACTACACACTCTAGAGGCTGACTCCCTTGGTGAGAATTTCTGATCTCCCATCATACCTTAAATGTATTAACTCAATGAATTGCGGAACCCACACGTCTTTGCCTCCACATCTCAGATTGGGCTCTCCCAAAACAGATCCTGAGATAGGTTTTGAGTGGAAGTAGCTTATTTGGGAGATAATCCCCAAGAAGCATGGGTTGGGCTGTAAGAAGCCAGACAGGGAAGGGAGGGAGCCCAGCATGGAAAGCACTAAGGAACTGTTACTCCGTAGGGGCAAAGGGACTCCTTCCTGCCTCCAGAAGATGACTGCAAGGAGTCTGGGAGATTTATCTTCGCTAGTGGGGGAAGGCTACCCCCAGGGCATTCACACAGCAGAATTTCTTTAACCTCTCTGTTGACAGAACATTCTCTGGGGACCAGCAAAGGCCCTGGGGCTGAGAGTCACAGAGGCCAGCAGTAAGCCTTTGGCAGACCAGGGAATGCCTAAGAACTGGGTTGGGGCACCCAAAGGTGCTACCACTCAACTTCCTCATTTGCAAAACACACATAATAAGAAGGCCTTCCTCTGAGTGTATTGAAAGATTACATGAATAAGATGTAGTACCTTAAAGCTGGAACTAGGTGAGGCAGGCAAAGCACTTGCCTTAGGCAAAAAATATAAGGGGATGCCAAAAAGCTGAGCTATCGACATAAATCATATTTTGATCAATATTTTTAAAAAATCAAAATTAGAAGAAAAGATACATGATGAACAAAATACCAAAATTCTACATAAAAATAACGTGAGGAACAGTGCTGTGTGAATCCATATTGGAGCCGGAGGCAAAAGAGAAAATGTGCATTTCCATAGGCCTCCTCATATGTATTTTTTAATTGTTAAATTTTCTTCCCGAATTAGATTTTGAAAACACTATTTGAGGTAAAAATAAAATAAAATAAAAATTTATACATAGATATAAATATATGTATTTATAAATAAAATAAATATATGTATTTATCTATATAAAATAAATAAATAGATAAAATAAATAAAAATAATACATAAAATAAATATATATTTATCTATATAAAATAAATAAATAAATATATCTATAGAAAATAAATAAAATAAATTAATTAATATAAGTAAAAATAAAAAATTTAAACTTAATGTTATGAGTTTTAACGTACCCACGAGTCAATTTGTATTTTTTTTTCCAACTTCTTTAATGTTCTGAGGGAAGAAACTAACCATTAAAAAAATACATGAGAACATGCATATGGAAATGCCCGTTTTCCCTTTAGACTCCGGCTCCAATATGGGTTCACACAGCACTGTTCGTGATCTTGCCTTTATTTAAAATGTTGATATTTTGTTCATTATGGACTTTTATGTTAATTTTGATTGTTTTTAATATTTCATTGAAATATGGTTTATGCCAATTACCGAATTTTTTAAATGCCCTTTCCTCCCAAACTTTGTACCCACAGTAGCTGCCTCCCTTCTGTCACCCCAGTCCTGGTTAGTGTCTGCCTTACACCCCCACACTGCGCCCTTGGTCCATCCGGATAACCCCACATTCACATCTTCACAGGCAACCAGTCACCGCCATAAATTATATCTTTTTTTTTTCCTACCATGGCATGTGGGAAAAAACGCAGGCTTTTATTGAATATTTCTGAGACACATGTGTTGATAACTATTCACATAACCTGTTATGGAAGGGGGGAAAGTTAGCAAAGCCAAGGCAATTATGGCTGGATAATTTGAAGGGCCCACTTTTTCTTGACAGCAAATTAATTGATGTTATAATGGGTATGTCACCCTGTCTTCCATCAACATTTATTGAGTTCTGACAACGTGCTGGGTCACACGTGAAACGGAATGCGTGCACACACACACACACACACCAAAATTCCAACTTATTCCTTCCCAAGTGTGGATCCACTGATGAAACCATTTGTAATATACTTTTTCTATGTAAAAGGAAAATACTATTGCCTGTACCCACTGTTTCTTAGTCTCTCTCTCCCTCTCCCTCCCTTACTCCTTCTCTCCTCCCCTCCTCTCTCCAGACCATCCCCCCCAGCCCATATTTATGTTAACCCAGTGGCTCTGGTCCGCTTTGCAAATGAGTTGTAATCAAGTTCTGCAATGGAATGAAGAGAATCTGATTTGTGGAAGAAGCAGATTTGTCTAGTAGATGAAGCTGAATCACTCCTCTGTATTAATGACCAGACTCTCTAGAACCACATTCAGGAATTGAAACTGTGATCGGCCCACTGCTTTGGTCTCACGATCGATCCCTATAAAAGCAATGAAAAGAATCTAGGGAACTAACTAGCTAACCCCACTATGCTCTCTGGGCCTGTTAACAGGAAGGTGCTGGGGTCTGGAGAAGTAAATAAACAACAGCTTTGTTGAAAGTGCTCCTGGAGGGGGAAAAAAAAAAGAAAAAGAAAAAAACCTGAGTCCAAAAAGAAAAAATCACCAAGTAATTAAAAAAGAAACTTCATTTTCCCATTGCTGAATATGACATTAAAGAATTGTAGTAAGCAAAAAATCCAACAGGAAAAAAAAAAAAAAAACCAGCTATGTAGTTTTTAGAGTTCTGTTAGAAATTAAAAGGAAAGAACTCTCTGGAATGGATTTATGACTTTGTCCATAATTCCACGTTACCATTTACTCACTTATTTACTTACTTGTGTCTGTGCATTTGCATTCGGCAACACATTCCGGGATTAGATCAAGACCCACAGTAGTGAAACTTCATCCTTAACCCCACATTCCCTCTAGTGCGGCAGCCCCAGTTACAACCTAATGTTATTTTAACAGTTTTTCTTTAATTTAACGATATTTAATTTGCGTTCGCTCAAGTGACACACAATAGATCATGCTATTACCATGATTTATATCAGATGAACTGGCATAAATTCAACATTATAAATTGCGCCTGTAAATGAAACTATTATTTTACAGGAATTACTGTAGCAGAAAGGGTAAGGACCCTGCAGTCAACCTTAGTCAAACCCACTCTTTAGAGTTTTATATTTTATGCCGGCAATAAATGCTTTTGTGAAAGCCCATAACCCACAAAAAAGTCATTCGAAGTACATTAATTACGATAATACTATCCAAAAAGCTGCAAGGGCCTATACTTGTGACATCATTCTCTGATTTCTTGCTGCCTTAAATTATCCCTTTGATGGCTGCGGAGATTAACAGTCATGCTTTTGTCATTAAATATAAGGCATTTTAAAGCTTAATTCACCTAAGTTCTAATTGATATTGCTTTCAGTTGGCAGAGAGCGACCTGATTTATAATTTAAATATGCGGCATTCTATGCATCTCTTCGGTATAATGAAAAAGCGGAGTTCCTCTCATCTTTCTCGGCAATGTTAACATCAAGGAAAAGTCGCTTTTCTTCTCCCTTTTATATCCTAAGCCTAATTGAAAACTGTTCCTTGAATTTCAACATGATAGAAAAGCCTTTTTATCCCTCAATTTGTCCATTAGTGATTTTAATTGAAGTATCTGCTACACAGCTGAATTGATATTGTTCTTGCTTAAATTCTTGCTTAAATTCTGAATTGCTCTAAATCTTTCAGAAGACCTCAAGAACTGGGTGCGTGTATGTATGCACGCGCACACACGCATGTGGCTCGGGCGGCCTCAGCTAAGGGCTTTGCTTAAACGGAACGTCAGACTCCCTGACTGTCCACGTGGGTAGGGCCACACAAAGAACAAAGTCGCCCGATTTTGCTGGGGAGCCTGTTGCATAATCATCTTACCGACATGACCATACGGTCTGCTAATTGCCACATCTGCTTAACAGCTGTCAGAGGCTTCCCACACGCGGCCATCAATATTAAGCACAGTACATTACCAGGAGTTTTATTGTTTTCAACGGTTATTTATTTGTCATAGACATTACTACAGCTAATGACGTCTATTTATGGGAATCCGCTAATTATTTTTCTGGCTGTTTTGTAGCTTTGTTTTGTTTTTTTAGAAACCTCTATTCAATCGAGTTTCCTAGTTTGAAGGATGCCCTTCTTCCCTGCCTGCCCCCCTCAACAAGCTGACCCCCGGCTTCCTGCACTCTCCTTGACAACTCCTTCCTCTTGATGAAACTAATTTTTCTTTGTCCTCAGCTATAAATATCCTAATAGGTTTATAGAAGGAAAAAAAAAAAAAGAAGAAGTTTACAAAATGTCTTCATTCCTTAATGGCACTGCTGAATTCTTCCCCTAAATCTCTACGCCGAGTTCATGTTAGTGATGATAAATGAACAAATACATCACTGTTTAGGCTGCCTTTGGGAGGGCAGAGTTAGTCTTGCTGATTTTTTTTGTAATTACTTTTATATTTCACCTGGTTCCTCACTCCACTGCTTTTTTTTTTTTTTTAAGCAGAGCAAACCATGGCATCTGTTGAATAGAAAACAGAGACTGACAAATGGCAGACTGAGCGAAATATGCATGACCTGATTTAAAAATGAATTGATAGGTGTCACTGATCCCTATTATACATAGAATGCGTGAATTCCATATGATGTATTATTTATCCGTCTTAGTTGCCTTTTTGTTTCATTAATAAACCTGTGTATCAGAGATATACAGTACCAATGATTAGTTTGAGGCAGGGCAAAACGATGTGGTACTTGCCTGCCATTGCTCAATTATTTTCCCCATTTTTCCCCCGGCGTCTTCGCATGAATTATTAAGATCCGGGCTGTTTATTTAAGAATCTAATTTTAGTGCATGTGTCCAGCTGAATTCTGTTTTCTCCTCTAATGAAATGAAAATAGTGTGAGAATTTCCAATCCCGGGCTCAAATTTTAGATTCGCAATGCGTGGTCCGAGTTGTAAAGGTCACTCTGCTTTTGAACCAAATAGCATCGACGTTTGATGAGCCTAAAAATCCATTTGGGTTACGCATCACATCATGCTGACAAATTAGAGTAGAGCTGCTTGGTTAAGTCAAACACAATTTGGATGTGCTTAGAGAAAAATAGATTAAAGGAGCAAGGATCCAATTTGAGGAACCCTACAGAACATATCTTATCCAAAATGAAGGAAGGTTATTGGAGACAACTTCTGGAAGTTGTCGTGAGGGACTGCCATTAGTATTGGGTTGTCCAACATTGCCTTTCCTCATCACCAGACTCAGATATCTTTAGTTCTCAGGTCTAGTAATGCATATTCATTTATAATCCAATCATGCCACCACCTGCATACAATTCTTTGAAAAGGCTTATTATTGAGATCTTAGATAGAGATGACCTTATACATAAAATTTTCTTTGCTTTTCTAAATATGGAGCAAAGGATAACATTTTACTATGGATGAAAAGTGATTTAGGATGATATGTAGATATACAGTTTGGGGATTTTCTTAGATTTTTTTTTGCCTTAAATGACTTCCCCAAAGAGAGGTCTGAGACAAAGATTCTTTAGCTTGTTTGTTCAGGATCTGGTGGAAGGAAAATGATAAGATATCAATGCACACATTGCTTTGAGAAAGTAGTAGGTGCTGTGGGGTCTGATAAGAAATCTCAGAAGGCATGAATTGAGAGTCTGGAAGCCTACAGTCCTGCAATAGTCACATTTAAATTAACTAGGGAAATGGTAGGGGGGGAAAAAAGGTAACATGGCAAACTGAAAGAAAACTACAGCACAGACAAAGCTCCTTTTTTCAGAACCAGGCACAGTCTGCCACCGGTGGGAGTATAAATAAGTTCAAACTTTTTTAGGGCAATATGTCAATAGCTTCAAAATGTATAATGCCTTTCCATGTGACCCCCATGTTCTCCTTATAGGAATATATACAGTCTAAATATTCTTGCACATAGGTACAAAACTAAATGTATACAATCAATTCTGCAAAGTTGTCTGCACAATAAAAAATTTTTAATAGAAAGCTGGAAACACTTCAAGGTCGATCAATAGGAGAATATTTGAACAAATCATGCTTGATCCATTGTTTGTAATAGCAGAATATTGGAAATAACCTAAGTGATCATTATTAGGAGAGTAGTGAATGATACATTCATATAATGAAATGTCACACAACCATTAAAAATAATAGAGAAGATCTATGATGCTAATGCAGAAAGATGTACCAGATGACAATGGGGGGAAAGGAGCTTACAAAACATTGTATACTATGGTCTCCGTGTGTGTGTATGTGGTTGTGTGTCTTTGTGTATGTGCATGTGTTGAATGTTTAAGGTTTAATACATTCACTC
>RCUC01045397.1:0-48333 GCA_003697995.1 Taxidea taxus jeffersonii | reverse complement strand
ACACACACACACACACACACACACACACACACACACACACACATCCTATTGGTTCTATTTCTTTGGTGATACCTAATACACTTAATTGTAGGATCAGAAAAAAAAATGAATGTCTACTCTTACTAGTTCTATTCAGTTATACTAGAGTTCTGACTGAGAAGTCAGGCTAGAAAAAGAAGTAAAAGGCAAATTGACTAGAAAGGAAGAAGTTAAACTATCTTTATTTTCAGATAAATGAACATCTCTATAGTAAATCCTAACAAATATGCAAAACAAAGCTACTAAAAAAATCGGTTTAACAATGCTGCAGAATGAATGGTCAACATACAAAAATCAGTTGCATTTCTAAGTACTAAGAACAAACAATCAGAAATTGAAATTTAAAAATAATTTGACCATGAACAATGGCACAAAATATTAAATACTTGGGGATGAATTTGACAAAATATATGTAGGACCTATACACCAAAAACTACAAACAATGATGAAATAAATAAGACCTAAATAAATGCAGGAAGAAACTGTGCTTGTGAATTGACTCAGTGATGTTAGGATGTCAATTTTCCCCAAATCTACCTATAAATTTAACACAGTCCCAATCAAAACATAAAATTCAAGGATTTTTTTTTAATTGGGCAGGTAATTCTGAAATTTTTATGGAAAGTCAAACGACCTAGAATAGCCAAGCTAAATTTGAAAAGGAAGAAAAAATTGAAGAACTCACATTACCTGATTATAATATTAATTATATCACTACAGTAATAAGGCAATGAAGTACTGGCATAAAGATTGACATACAGATCAATGAAACAGAATAGAGAGTAGAGGGGCATCTGGCTGGTTCATTCAGTGGAGCATGTGACTCTTGATCTCAGGGTCATGAGTTCAAGCGCCATGTTGGGTATAGAGCCTACCTAAAAAAAAAAAAGACTAAAGGGTATAAAAGTAGACCCACATACACCCAGTCAGTTGCTTTTCAACAAATATGTCAAGATAGTTCAGTTGGGAAAGGTTAATAATTTCAAAAAATAGTTTTTGATGCTGGGACAGTTTTATTGCCCAGGATAAAAAATACATGAACCTAAATCCTTACTTCATATCATGTACTAAAACTAACTCAAAATGATTCATATATCTGTAAGTAAAAGCTAACACAATAAAATATCCAGTAGAAAACACAGGAGAAAATTAGAGTCGATTTGCATTTACCAAATATTTTATTTTATTTTTTTAAAGATTTTTATTTATTTGACAGACAGAGATCACAAGTAGGCAGAGAGGCAGGCAGAGAGAGAGGAGGAAGCAGGCTCCCTGCTGAGCAGAGAGCCCGATGCGGGGCTCGATCCCAGGACCCTGAGATCATGACCTGAGCTGAAGGCAGAGGCTTTAACCCACTGAGCCACCCAGGAGCCCTTGCCAAATATTTTAAATACAACACAAAATACAAACTTTTATAAAATAAAAAATCAATATATTAGGAATTCATAACATAAAAATACTTTTTATCTTCAAAAGTCACTGTGATGAAAATTAAAAGGCAAGCCCCCAAATGGGAGAAAATATTTGTAAAAAAATTTACCAACAAGATACTTACATCTCACTATAAAAATAATGATTAGAATATAAAAAACCCAATTAAAATAGGCAAAACATCTGAATAGATACTTCACAAAGAAAACATACAGGTATTACATAAGCACATGAAAAGGTATTCAACATCATTTCTCATTAGGGACATGTAAACAAAAACACACTGAAAAAAGAATACATTTAGATACCCCTGCACTCTCACTAGAATGTGTGAAATTGAGAAAGACTGATCATATCAACCACTGGTGTTGGTAAAGATGCAGAGCAAATGACAATGTAAGATGGTACAGCCTCTTTGCAAAATAGTTTAGTGGTTTTCTAAAAAGTTAAAATACGTAATTAGCATATGACCCATAATTTTTTTTAAAAGATTTTATTTATTCACTTGATAGACAGAGATCACAAGTAGGCAGAGAGGCAGAGAGAGAGAGGAGAAAGCAGGCTGTCTGCAGAGCAGAGAGCCCGATGCGGGGCTCGATCCCACAACCCTGGGACCATGACCCGAGCTGAAGGTAGCGGCTTTAACCCACTGAGCCACCCAGGCGCCCCCCATAATTTTTTTCTTATCTACCCACAAAAAATTAAAACATATGTTCACAGGCCATACAAAAATGTTAACAGCAGCTTTATTATCTTTAGTAGACAAATATTAGGAAAAAATGTACTGTATATCAACAGGTCAATGGAGAAACATATTGTGATGTATCTATGCATTGTTATATTATTCATCAATGAACACTACATCAAAAACTAATGATGTACTGTATGGTGACTCACATAACATAATAAAAAATTTTTAAAAATATTAAATATTTTTTCATTAAAAAAAAGAAAAACAGTGAACTATTGTTGTGCACAACATGGATGGACTTCCAAATAATTCCACTGGATTATAGAAACTATACCAAAAAAAAGTATGTAATACATGATTCGATTTACATAAAATTCTAAAAAATGTAAACTAATCAATGGTGACAGAAAGGAGGTTGATCAATGATTGCTAGGAAACTAGACAAGGTCAGAGGTGTGTAAGAGAGAGGATAACAAAGGGACATGAAGAATTGAGGGATAATAACTATGTTCATTATCTTGATTGTGTTGATGGTTTGTGGATGTATACTTATGTCAAAACTCATCAAATCGTGCACTTTAAATATGTTCCCTTAAATGTGTATCAATTTTGCCACAATTAAGATGTTAAACATAAAAGGAAAAAAAACACCTCAAGGAAACAAATTCAGGAGTTGGTGTGTACAATGGGAGCCTAATTCCTTCAAGTATTTGATGTTATTAAAAAGGAGTTGCTCTTGGGCCACCTGGGTGGTGCAGTCAGTTTAGTGTCTATTGATTTGGGCTCAGGTCATGATCTCAGGGTCATGAGATCAAGCCCCACATCTGACTCCACCCTCAGTGCACAGTCTGCTTAGACTCTCTCTACCTGTCCCTCTGCCCCTACCCCCTGTGCATGTGTGTGCACTCTCTCTCTCTCTCAAATAAAAATTCTGAAAAAGGGGGTTGCTTTTGTATTAAACAGGATTACAAAACTTAGCAAAGTAGGTAAAATATGCAGTCTTAAACAGAAGCCTATAAAGAACTCTTTCCTGCAGAAAATTGATCAATTTTAAGACAAATTGATTATTAGATGATACTAAAAATGTATTATTAATGTTTTAGGTGTTATAGTGTTAACTGACTCCATAATATAATTTTCTTAGTTTTAACAATTATATAGTGATAAAAACTAATTATGTACTATATGGTGACTAATATAACATAATTAGAAAAAAACAAAAAGAGAGAATTGTACAGTGCCATAATAAGGTAACGAATAGCAAGATATCTGCATTTATTTTTAAGTAATTTAGTATTAAAATTAAAATATGTTAAGACAAAAATATTGGGAACTAGGCTCCTGGGTAGTGTTTTATGCTGGATGCCTGATTTTCAAGAATAGATTACTAATGTTAAGTGGGATGATTATTTTACCATATACATAATAAATATGTTAAAATGGGCTAATGGACAGAAGGTGAGCACTTTAACCCGCTGAGCCACCCAGATGCCCCCCCTTTTTTTTCAGAGATTTTATTTATTTATTTGATAAGAAGGTGAGCACTTTAAATGGAGTCTCTAGTAATGGTGATAGCATTATCATGCTCCATTTGTACCCTAAGGCCTGGCCTTCTATGTGAAAAAACAAAAGGTAATACAGCCAACTTTTATCATCTTTTCTCTTAAAAATAAAACATGAGGAAAAGAGGCTTCTATTAAAAACTTCTATATTCTCTTTCTTTCTTTCATTCTGGCTGCTGTTTTACTCACCTTTTATAGTCTTTGTCATTCTTTTCATCTACATCCACTCTCTCACATTAATAGTTACATCAGAAAGATACCTTCTCTTCTTATCCCATTCTTGACACAAAAAGAATGAATGAATTTAGTCATTCATTTAGTCAACAAATATTTACTGAGCACCTACTACAATGATTCTTAACTTTGTACATTATAATTATCAGTGGAGTTCTTAAGAACCAGAAATTCCTGAGCCCACCATTGAAATTTTGATACAGTAAATCTGTTGCAGGACCTAGACAGCTAGGTTAAAACAAAACAAACAGAAAGCTTCCATAGGTATTTCTCATTCCTTGCTGTAGTTGAGACCCACTGGCCTGGTAAGAGCTACTCTTGTGCTAAGCACTGAAAATAACATCTCTGGATCAGAAAAATATAGTTCCTGTCCCCATTGAGCTTGTATTCTTAGTCTCTTATTCATTATTCAGACTTTTTGGGATTTTTTTTTAAATAGGCTTCACATCCAACATGGGGCTTGAACTCATGACCTTGAGATCAGGAGTTGCATGGAAAGGGCGCCTAGGTGGCTCAGTTAGTTAAGCATTGGACTCTCAGTTTTGGCTCAGGTCCTGATCTCAGGGTCATGAGATCAAGCCCCATGCTAGGCTCTGCACTCAGTGGAGAGTCTACATCCCCCCTTTTTCCCTCCCCCCATTCATGCACACACACTCTCTCTCTAAAAAAAAAATAATATAATCTTAACAACAAGAAAAGAGTCACATGCTCTACCAGCTGAGCCAACCAGGAATCCTTGGACTTATGGTTTTAGATACTAATAAGTTGTATCTGCTTGGATATCACATTCTCACACACTCTCAATATGTTCAAAATAAATTTCATTTTTTCCTTAAAAATGGCTCTTCTTTTCCTTTCCAGCAATTTTCTAATCAAAAGAATCATACAAAAAAAAAAAAAAAAGAATTTGACCAATATGGAAAATCCTCTTTTACTAAGCACTGTGTTAATGTCTGATTGATAGAAAGCCCCTTCATTATTATGGTATCATTATTATTCTAGTTCCCTGGGCTAGATGTATCTTGGATGTATCTTCCCACTCTTCTCTGTCTTCTATTCCTTATGTACATCTTAACAAGACTTACCATATATCCTTTCAAAATTTCCTTTGCATTTACCTAAAACTGTCCCTTAGAATCTGTTCAGACCTTTTATCATTTAATATATTTATAACAAATGAAATCACTTCTTTGTATGTGTATGGGGTGAGAGTATAGTTTCAGAAATGCCTTCTCCATAGAGGTAGATTTGCACCAATTCTTGAATGGTTACAAGGAACTAACTTAAAGTAAACGTGTTCCGGGATGAAGTAATTCCATGAGTGAAGTCATGAAATTTTACAGAATGTGTAATAAATGATGGTCTGTTCATTAATACTAAAAACAAATTTTAAGAAAAGATGTATTTTGGGTTTTTTTTTAAATTTTAAGACTTTATTTCAGAGAGTGAGAGAGAGCATGAGAGGGGAGAAGGTCAGAGGGAGAAGCAGACTCCCCGTGGAGCTGGGAGCCCGATGCGGGACTCGATCCTGGGACTCTGGGATCATGACCTGAGCCGAAGGCAGTCGCTTAACCAACTGAGCCACCCAGGCGCCCAAGAAAAGATGTATTTTTAAAAGGCCTTTTTGTCATCCTAAAGCTATTGTATTTCATTCTTTATTCTTTAGACAATGTCAAGGCATTGAAGTTTTTAATGCATAGCAGTGACTATAATATATAGATCACTATGACTACAGTGTGGAGATTGGTCCAGAGGAAGATAAGACCACAATCAGCAAAAGTAGTCAGGATATTCTTAGAGTAGTCTAGAATAGGAGAGGACAAACTGTGTCTGTGAAGGTCCAGAAATAAATATTTTAGGCATTTCAGTCCATACAGTTTCTCTTGTAGCTACTTGATTCTGCCCTTAGAGTGGGAGAGCAGCCATAAATAATATGTAAATGAATGAGCTTGACTACATTCTAATAAAACTTTATGGACACTGAAATTTGAATTTTATATAATTTTCATTTATCAAAAATATTATTTTTCTTTTAATTTTTCAACCACCTTAAAATGTAGAAACTATTCTTAGTTTCCCAGGCATAGAAAACCAGGTGGTGGGCCAGATTTAGCTATGGGCCATGGTTTGCTAACCATTGGTCTAAATGAAAGATATTATAGGACCACTAGGGAGGAGATGGAGAGTCAAGGACATATTTTAGAGGAATTAAGAGGCTGAAATCAGTCAGACTTGATGTTGACATCATGTGGGAAATAGAGAAAAGAGGAAATCACTTCTAGTTTCTGCCTTGAGCAACTAAATGCAGTGAAAACAGTAGGTTTACAGGGAATGTGGTAAGTTATATTAGGTGTTTTCTGATTTAATTGTCATATCCTCACTGCCTTCTCTTCCTTAAAGTCCTTGCATTCTTTCTTCTAGCTAATCAGAGAAGCCTCATCCATTAAGGTCACACTCAAAACCCCATTTCCTTCAGAAAGCATTTTCTTAACTACAGCTAACACTAATTTCTTGCAATAAAGAATAATACGATGGCAAGAATGCTGGATTTAGTATCAAAATATCTGGTTTCAAGTCTGGGATTTGACATTTATGGCTGTAAGATACTAGGCAAGTTATTTAACCTTTCTGAACATCATTTTCATCATCTGTAGGTAGAAGTAGTAATAACTACCCGTGGATATTTTTTTTAAATGGCCATAAATTTTTTGACACTCTTCTCTTTGAGAAATAGAGCCTATTTCCCTCCCCTAAATCTAGGCAGGCTTGTGACTTAACAAAGAGTACAGCCAAAGGAATACTGTGTGAAGGCAATGCAGCTTCAACCTTCTGCTGCTTTACTTGAACTTCAGCCCTGAGCTGCCATATTAGAATCTTGACTACTCTGAGGCCACCATGCTGTGAAGAAGGACAAGCCACATATAGAAGCTACACATAGTCTGTCTAACTGATAAACCCCCTCCCCACCAAGATGAGACCTCAATCAATAGCCAACATCAAATTGTAAGCCATACAAGTGAGCCATCTTGGACATTCAACCGAATAGAGCCTTGATAAGACTAAAGTCTCAGACAACATGTGATAGCAACTGCATAAGAAAACCCATGAGGCATGAGGAATGCCCAGCCAAGCCCGGTCTAAATTCTGACCCAAAGAATTCTTAAGCAGTATAAAATGGTTGTTTAATGCAACTAAGATGTGAGATAGTTTATTACTCAACAATAGTAACTGGATTACAACCTCTAAGGAGTGTTGTGAAAAATGATATAGTTAAGAGATTTGTTAAGTTTTTAAATGTATTTCAGAAAATCAACCTTTATCATGAGTTCAACAGGCTCTCTTATATTTACAATAAAATGTAAGTACAAAATAGCATTAAAGAATTTGAACCAATTAGAAAGTGACATCCTTCCCAGTTAAATAACCAATGGTACTGCAAGAATTAACACAGCACTGATGCCTATTTATTTATTTATTTATTTATACTTGAGTATAGTTGACACACAATGTTACATTAGTTTCAGGTGTACAAGTTAGTGATTTGACAAGTTTATACATTATATTATGTTCACCACAAGTATAACTAACAGCTATTCCATTAGAGCACTATCACAATACTATCGACTATTTCCTTATGCTCTGCTTTTTATTCCTGTGCCCCATTCATTCCATATCTGGAGGCTTGTATCTCCCTTTCTTCTTCATGCATTCTGCCTACCTCTTCATCCTCCTCCCCTCTGGCAGCCATCAGTTTGTTCTCTGTATTTATAGTCCTGATCTGCTTTTTGTTTGTTTATTCATGTTTTTAGATTCCATTTATGAGCAGAATTATATGGTAGTTTTCTTTCCCAGTTTGACTTATTTCACTTAGAAGAATACCCTCTATGTCTACCCATGTTGTTTCAAATGGCATGCTCTTATCCTTTTTATGGCTGTGTAATAGTCCATTGTGTATATATACCACATTTTCCTTATCCATTCATCTATTGATGAACACTTGGGTTGCTTCCAGGTCTTCACTATAGTAAATAATGCTGCAGTAAACATGGAGTCCATGTATTTTTTTCAAGTTAGTGTTTTTGTCTTCCTTGGGTAAAAACCCAAAACTGGAATTATTGTATCATACGGTGCTTCCCTATTTAATTTTTTGAGGAAACTCCTCCCAGTTTTCCACAGTGGCTGTACTAAATTAAATTCCCGACAAGGGTGCATAAGTGTTCCTTTTCCTCCACGTCCTTGCCAGCATTTGTTGTTTCTTGTCTTCTTGATTTTAGCCATTCTAACAGTCATGAGCTGATATCTCACTGTGGTTTTGATTTGTATTTCCCTGATGATAAGTGATGTTGAGCATCTTTTCAAATGTCTTTTGGCCATCTGAATGTCTTCTTCGGAAAGATGTCATTTGTGGTTCCCTGCCCATTTTTTTAATTGGATTGTTTGCTTTTTGGTGTTGAGTTGTATGAGTTCTTCATGTATTTTGGATACTAGCCCCTTATTGTATAAATAATTTGTAAATATCTTCTCCCATTCAGTACGTTGTCTTTTCGTTTTGTGTATGTTTCCTTTGTTGTACAAAAGCTTTTTATTTTGATGTAGTCCCAATAATTTATTTTTGCTTTTGTTTCCCTTGCCTTAGGAGACATATCTAAAAATATTTCTTATAGCTAATGTCAGAGAAATTACTGCCTGTGCTCTCTTCTAGGATTTTCATGCTTTCAGGTCTCACACTTAGGTCTTTAATCCATTTTGAGTTAATTTTGTGTATAGTATTAGAAAGTAGTCCAGGTTCATTCTTTTATATGTAACTGTCCATGTTTCCCAGCACCATTTATTGGAAAGACTGTATTTTCCACATTACATATTCTTGCCTCCTTTGTCATGGATTAATTGACCATATATATGTGGCTTTATTTCTGGGGACTCTATTCTGTTCCAATGGTCTATGTGTCTATTTTTGGGTCCATATCATATTGTTTTGACTACTACAGCTTTGTAGTTCACCTTGAAATATGGTCTTATGATACCCCCAGCCTGTTCTTCTTTCTCAGGATTGCTTTGCCTATCTGGGATCTTCTAAGGTTCCATACAAATTTTAGTATTATTTTTCTAGTTCTGTGAAAAATGCTGTTGGTATTTTCATAGGAATTACATTGAATCAGTAGATTGCTTTGGGTAATATGGACCTTTTGACAATATTAGTTCTTCCAATCCATGAGCATGAAATATTTTTCCATTTGGTTGTGTCACCTTAAATTTCTTTCATCAGTGTTTTCTACTTTTCAGAGTACAGGGCTTTCACCTCTTTGGTTAAGTTTATTTCTAGGTATTTTACTCTTTTCTGTGCAATTGTAAATGGTGTTGTTTTTAAAATTTCCCTGCCAGCAATTTTGTTGGTAATGTATAATAACACTACAGAATTCTGAGTATTAATTTTGTATCCTGCCACTTCACTGAATTTGTTTATCACTTCTAGTATTTTTGGTGGAATCTTTAGGATTTTCTGTGTATAGTATCATGCGGTCTGTAAATAGTGACAGTTCAACTGCATCTTTACCAATATGGATGCCTCTTATTTCCTCTTCTTGTCTGACTACTGTGGCCAGGACTTCTAGTACTATGTTGAATAAAAGTGGTGTGAGTTAACATCCTTGTGTTGTTCCTGACATTAGAGGTAAAGCTCTCAGTTTTTCACTATTGAGTATGATGTTAACTGCGGGTTTTTCATATATGGCCTTTATTATGTTGAGGTATGTTCTCTCTACCCCCATTTTATTAAGTGTTTTTATCATGAATGAATGATGAACTTTGTCAAATGCTTTTCCTGCATCTATTGACATGATCATATGAGTTTTTTCTTCCAAGTTTTTATTTGAATTATAGTTGGTTAACAAACAGTGTAATATAGTTTCAGGTGTAGAATTTAGCTATTCATCATTGACATGAAACACTGAGTGCTCATCCCAAGTGCCCTCATTAATACCCATCACCCATTTAACCTCCCCTCCAGCAACCCTCAGTTTGTTCTCTATAATTAAGAGTCTGTTTTATGGTTTGACTCTCTCTTTTCCACTCCCATGTACATCTGCTTTGTTTCTTAAATTCCACATATGAGTGAAATCATATGGTATTTGTCTTTCTCTGACTAACTTATTTTGATTAACATAATACTCTCTAGCTCCATCCACCTACTGCAAAGAGCAAGATTTAATCCTTTTTGATGACTGAGTGATATTCCATCACACACACACACACACACACACACACACACACACACACACACACAATCTTCTTTATCCATTCATTCATTGATGGATTTGTGCTCTTTCCATGATTTGGCTATTACTGATAGTACTGCTGTAGTCTGAAGAGAATAAGTATTAACTCTTCTTTAAATGTCTAGTAGAATTCACCTGTGAGTCTACCTGGTCCTGGACTCATTTTCTCATAGTGTTTTGATTACCAGTTAATTTTGTTACTTGTGATTGGTCTATTCTGATTTTCCATTCCTTCCTGGTTCAGTTTTGGAAGATTGTATTTTTTTTTTAAAGATTTTTATTTATTTATTTTACACAGAGAGAGATCACAAGTCGGCAGAGAGGCAGACAGAGAGAGAGAGGGAAGGAGGCTCCTTGCTGAGCAGAGAACCCGATGCGGGGCTCGGTCCTAGGACCCTGAGATCATGACCTGAGCTGAAAGCAGAGGCTTAACCCACTGAGCCACCCAGGCGCCCCTGAAGATTGTATGTTTTTAAGAGTTTATTCATTTCTTCTAGGTTGTCCAGTTTTCTGACATATAATTTTTCATAGTAATTTCTTGTAGTCCTTTGTATTTCTGTGGTATTGGTTGTTACTTCTCTCTCATTTATGATTACACTTATTTTGGTCCTTAGCCTTTTTTCCCTGTTGAGTCTGGCTAATTGTTTGTAATTTTGTTTATCTTTTCAAAGAACCAGGTCTTGGTTTCATTGTTTGGTTGGTTTAGTCTCTATGTTGTTTATTTCTTGTCTGATCTTATTCTTTCTTTACTTCTACTCACCTTGGTTTTCATTTGTTCTTCTTTTTCTATTTCCTTTAGGTGTAAAGATAGATTTTTTGAGTTTTTTCTTGATTCTTGAGGTCAGCCTGTTATTGCTATGCATTTCTCTCTTAGAACTGCTTCTGCTGTGCCCTAGAAATTTTGGACTTTCATTTGTCTCCATGTAATTTTTTATTTTTTCTTTGATTGCTTCATTGACCCATTAGTTGTTAGTCTCATGTTTAGTATCCACATGTTTGTGTTTTTCCCATTTTTTTCTTGTGATTTGTTTCCAGTTTCATATTGTGTTTGGAAAAGATGCATGGTATGATTTCAATCTTCTCAAATTTATTGAGGATTGTTTTATGGACTAATATATGATCTGTTCTGGAGAATGTTTCCATAGGCACTTAAAAAGAATGTCTATTCTGTTGTTTTGGGATGGAATGTTCTCTATATATCTGTTATATCCATCTAGTCCAATGTGCCATCCAAAGACATTGTCTTCTTATTGATTTTTCTGCCTGGACAATCTATCCATTGATGTAAGTGGAGTGGTAAAGTCCCCTACTATTATTGCATTACCATCAATTTATCTCTTTATGTCCGTTAATATTGGCTTTACATATTTAGGTGCTCTGGTTTTGGGTGTGTGGATATTTACAATTGTGATAGCCTCTTGTTGGATTAATCCCTTTATCATTATGTAATGCCCTTCTTTGTCCTTCATTGCAGTCTTTGTTTTAAAGTCTATTTTGTCAGATGTAAGCATTGTTACCCCAGCTTTTTTTTCCCCACTTCAATTTGCATGGTTTTCCATTCCTTCACTTTCAGTCTATATGTGTCTTTAGGTCTGAGGTGTCTCTTGTAGGCAGCATATAAAAAACATAGCATATTTTTTAAACCATGCTGCCACTCTATGCCTTTTGGTTGGAACATTTAGGGCATTTACTCTTAAAGCATTTATAGGTATGTACTTATTGCCATTCTTAAATTTTGTTTTCTGGTTGTTTTGTAGTTCTTTATTCCTTTCTTGTCTTGCTCCCTTTTTGTGATCAATGAATATCTGTAGCATTTTGTTTGGCTTTCTTTCTCCTTATTTTTTGTGTATCTAGCATAGATTTGGAGCTTGTGGTTATCATGAGGATCATATATAACATACTAATTAAATAGTAGTCCATATTATTTGATGGTCATCTAAGTTCAAACATTCAAAAAAATTCTTTTTCCTTTTCCCCTTCTCTTTCCTTTTTACTCCATTCTCCACATTTTATGTACATACTATCATATTTTACATCTTTTTATTAATATTTTTATGTTTAATTATGATCATTTCTTTTTCACTTAAAGAAGACCCTTTAAAATTTCTTATAAGGTTGATTTAGTAGTAATAAGCTCCTTTATCTTTTGTTTGTCTGACAAACTTTTTATCTCTCCTTAAAATCTGAATGATAATCTTTCCTGGTAGAGTATTCTTGGCTATAGGGTTTTTTTTTTCTTGCAGCACTTTGAATATATCATGCCACACCCAAGGCTAGCAAAATTTCTGCTGAAAAATCAGTTTTAGCTTTATCGGTTTTCCCTTGTAGTTAACTTTTATTTTCTCTTGGTGCTTTTAAGATTCTTTCTTTATATTTAACCTTTGACATTTTAATTATTATATGCTTTGGTGTGGACCTCCTTGGGTTCATTTTGTTTGGAACTCTGTGTGTCTTGGACGTGGCTGTCTATTTTCTTCCTTAGGTTAGTTTTCAGTTACTATTTCTTCAAATAAGTTTTCTACACTTTTCTTTCTCTTTTTCTTCTTCTGGGACCCCTATAATGCAAATGTTTGTTTGCTTTATATTGTCCAAGATATGCCTTAATCATTTCCCATTTTTTAAAGTTTACTTATTTAAGCAATCTTTACACCCCATATGGAGCTTGAACTCATGACCAAAGTCAAGAATTGCATGCTCTAATGACTGAGCCAGCCAGGTGCCCCATCCTCATTTTAAAAAAATTGTTTTCTGTTTTTGCTGTTCAGCTTGTGTGCTTCCTACTACACTGTCTTCCAGATATGTCTTTCTGCATCCTCTAATTCACTGTTGATTCCCTATAGTGTTTTTTTTTTTTCGTTATTGTATTCTTCAGCTCTAATTGGTTCTTTATAATACTTTTCATCTCTTTGTTGAAAGTCTTACTGAGTTCTTCCATTCTCTTCTCTAGGCTGGTGAGTATGTTTACTTTCATTACTTTAAATTTTTTATAAGGCATATTGTTTATCTCTGTTCCATTTAATTCTTTTACTGAGTTTTTTTTTCTTATTCTTTCCTTTTAAGCATATTTCTCTGTCTCCCCAGTTTGATTGACTTTCTGTGTATGCACCTATGGATTAGGCAAAATAGTTATTTCTCCTAAAGTTGAAGGAGAGGTCTTGTGTATGGTGCCCCCTAGGCAGACTGTTTGTGCGTGGTAACCTTTACTGTCTAGCTGGAGCTGTGCCTGTGTATGCTACTACTTTAAACCATGACGTGTCTGCTCTCTCTTATTCTCTTGAGATTCTCTCTGTCTTTGATGTTTAGTAGCTGTTCAGTCAGCCCTCAGTTCTTCATGAGGAAGAGCCGTCCTATTAATAGTTGTAATTTGATGTGTTCTGTGGAGGAGATGAGTTCACAGTATTCTTTTGTTGCTACTATGAACTGGATCAAGGTTTATTAAATTTTAACTATTGAGAGTATTTCGGTCATTCTTTAATATCTACCGTATTTATTGTTAACAACATAGGTCACATATCAGTTGGTCATGATGTTTCCTACATATTGGTTTTGTCTTCCCAATTATACTGTGAACACATAACAGCAAATTATAGGTTTTACAAATACCTTTGTGTCACTGGCAGCCATTAGAATAGAGCTGGATACAGATCAACAAAAACTTTTGGAAAGATTGTTGTCTTAAGCGTAATGCTGAAAGAATTCAGTCAAACTTGTTTGATATATTTCCAAAGTATCTATTTTAGTTTAAATAATTTTACTATCCAAAATCTGGTCACAGGTTTTTACTCACATATGATTATTTGTGGTTAAGGCTGGCTCAATTATTCTACTTACTAAGTCATACTTTAATTGATTAAAAAAATAAGTTTAACCAGATGGCCTATCTCAATCATTTGCCTTTTTAAAGAAAAAGTTATACCTCATCACATAAACTATCTGAACAAGTAATTCTTTTTGCAATTTTTCTTTTTAAGTATTCTAATTAAATTTCCAAAGTAGTGTAATATAAAATAAACAGTGAAAGCTGAAAAAAGGAAGGTCATTAAGATTTTTAATTCCTTTCTTAACTTTTATTTAAAAAATTTTTCCCCCTATGGACTATTTTTACTCTCAATTTTTCTTTATCCTCTCCTTGGGAGTTTAAACTCCTACAGAGATTTACTCAAATTTTATTTCTATATGAGCCAGATGAAAAGCTGCAAATAAGTGCAAACCACTGTAAAATATTGAGTTGGAGAAAAGATTAATTCCATTGGAAGCTTGACTGCATCCACACTAGACTTGTGATTTAATTTCAACTAGGTCTTTCCTGATGCTCAGCAATCCCACATCCTTTTTCTTATCTCATGTTGACTTTGTATCACATTCTCCACAACTATTGTTCTAAACCTCTCCACTCTTTTGCAAGTATTCCAGAAGAAACTGACATTGCTATTTACTTTACCTAGATGGAAGCTACCCAGAGCAAGCTCCTTCATTTTCTTTAATTCACAATCTCCCTAAATGTTCACTCATTTTTTAAAAATTTCACTTTATTTTTTTCAGTGTTCCAAAATTCATTGTTAATGCACCACATCCAGTGCTCCATGCAATACATGCCCTCCATAATACCCACCACCAGACTCATCCATCCCTCTAATCCCCTACCTTCCAAAACCCTCAGTTTGTTTCTCAAGAGTCCACAGTCTCTCATGGTTTGTCTCCCTCTCCGATTTTCCCCAACTCACTTCTCCTCTCCATCTCCCCATGTCCTCCATGTTATTCCTTATGCTCCACAAGTAAGTGAAACCTATGATAATTGACTCTCTCTGCTTGAATTATTTCACTCAGCATGATCTCCTCCAGTGCCATTCATGTTGATACAAAAATTGGGTATTCATCCTTTCTGATGGAGGCATAATATTCCATAGTATACGTGGACCATATCTTCTTTATCCATTCGTCTGTTGAAGGGCATCTTGGTTCTTTCCACGTTTGGCGACTGTGGCCATTTCTGCTATTAACATTGGGGTACAGATGGCCTTTCTACATCAGTATCTTTGGGGTAAATACCCATCATTGCAATTGCAAGGTCATAGGGTAGCTCTACTTTAAATTTCTTAAGGAATCTCCACACTGTTTTCCAGAGTGGCTGTACCAACTTGCATTCCCACCAACAGTATAAGAGGGTTCCCCTTTCTCCACATCCTCTCCAACACTTATTGTTTACTGTCTTGTTGATTTTGTCCATTCTAACTGGAGTAAGGTGGTATCTCAATGTGGTTTTGATTTGAATCTCCCTGATGACTAATGATGATGAACATTTTTTCATGTGTCTGTTAGCCATTTGTATGTCTTCTTTGGAGAAGTGTCTGGTTATGTCTTCTGCCCATTTTTTGACGTGATTATCTGTTTTGTGTGTGTTGAGTTTGAGGAGTTTTTTATAGATCTTGAATATCAGCCCTTTGTCTGTAGTGTCATTTGTGAATATCTTCTCCCATTCCGTAGGTTTCCTCTTTGTTTTGTTGACTTTGATGTGCAGAAGCATTTGATGTTGATGAAGTCCACTTTTGTTTCCTTTGCCTTTGGAGACATATCTTGAAAGAAGTTGCTGTGGCTGATGTCCAATAGGTTACCGCCTATGTTCTCCTCTAGGATTTTGATAGATTCCTGCCTCATGTTGAGGTCTTTTATCCATTTCGAGTTTATCCTTGTGTATGGTGTAAGAGAATGGTCGAGTTTCATTCTTCTACACATAGCTGTCCAGTTTTCCCAGCACCATTTATTGAAGAGATTGTCTTTTTTCCACTTATATTTTTCCCTGCTTTGTCGAAGTTTATTAGATCATAGAATTGAGGGCCCATATCTGGGATCTCTACTCTGTTCCAGTGGTCTATGTATCTGTTTTTGTGCCAGTACCATGCTCTCTTGGTGATCACAGCATTGTAGTAAAGCTTGAAATCAGGCATCATGATGCCCTCAGTTTTGTTTTTCTTTTTCAACATTTCCTTAGCGATTCAGGGTCTCTTCTGGTTCCATATAAATTTTAGGATTGTTTGTTCCAGCTCTTTGAAAAATGCCAGTGGAATTTTGATTGGAATGATATTGAAAGTATAGATTGCTCTAGGCAGTATAGACATTTTAACAATGTTTATTCTTCTGATCCATGAGCATGGAATGCTCTTCCATCTTTTTGTGTCTTCTTCAGTTTCTTTCATGAGTGTTCTATAGTTCCTCGAGTATGGGTCCTTTACCTCTTTGGTTAGGTTTATTCCCAGGTATCTTATGGTTCTTGGTGCTATAGTCAATGGAACTGATGCTCTAATTTCCCTTTCTATATTTTCATTGTTAGTGTATAAGAAAGCAACTGATTTCTGTACATTGATTTTGTATCCTGCCACATTACTGAATTGCTGTATGAGTTCTAGTAGTTTGGGGATGGAGTCTTTTGGGTTTTCCATATAAAGTATCATTTCATATGTGAAGAGAGTTTGACTTCTTCTTTGTCAATTCAAATACCTTTTATTTCTGTTTGTTGTCTGATTGCTGTTGCTAAGACTTTCAGTACTATGTTGTACAATAATGGTGAGAGTGGGCATCCTTGTTGTACTCCTGATTGTAAGGAAGAGGCTCTCAGCTTTTCCCCATTGAGGATGATATTCACTGTGGGTTTTTCATAGATGGATTTTATGAAGTTTGAGGAATGTTCCCTTATCTCTATACTCTGAAGAGTTTTAATTGGGAAAGGATGCTGTATTTTGTCAAATGCTTTTTCTGCATCAATTGAGAGGACTATGTGGTTCTTATCTCTTATTTATGTGTTCTATCACATTGGCTGATGTGCAAATGTTGAACCACCCTAGCATCCCAGGGATAAATCCCACCTGATCGTGGTGAATAATGTTTTTAATGTACTGTTGGATCTTATCAGGTAGGATCTTGTTGAGAATTTTGGCATCCATATTCATCAGGGATATTGGTATGAAATTCTCCATTTGGTGGGGTCTTTGCCTGGTTTGGCATTGAGGTAATTCTGGCCTCATAGAATGAGTCTGGAAGTTTTCCTTCTGTTTCTATTTTTTGAAACAGCTTTAGGAGAATAGGTATTATTTCTTCTTTGAAAGTTTGGTAGAATTCTCCAGGGAATCCATCAGGTCCTGGGATCTTGTTTTTTGGGAGGGTTTTTTTTTTTTTTTAAGATTTTGTTTATTTGACACAGAGAGAGAGATCACAAGTAGGCAGAGAGGCAGGCAGAGAGAGAGGTGGGGAGAAGCAAGCTCCCCGCTGAGCAGAGAGCCCGATGTGGGGCTCAGTCCCAGGACCCTGAGATCATGACCTGAGCTTAAGGCAGAGGCTTTAACCCACTGAGCCACCCAGGCGCCCCTTTTGGGAGGTTTTTGATCACTCTTCAATCTAGTAACTATTTTTACTAGATATTGGTCTATTCGGGTTGTCAGTTTCTTCCTGATTCAGTTTTGGAAGTTTATAGGTTTCCAGGAATGCATCAATTTCGTCTAGGTGGCTTAACTTATTGGCATATAACTGTTGATAATAATTTTTGATTATTGTTTCTATTTACTTGGTATTAGTTGTGATCTCTCCCTTTTCATTCATAATTTTATTAATCTGGGTCCTATCTCTTTTCTTTTGGATTAGTTTGGCAAGTGGTTTATTGATCTTATAGATTTAAAAAAAAACCAGCTTCTAGTTTCATTGATGTGTTCTACTGTATCTCTAGTTTCTATCTCATTGATCTCTGCTCTAATCTTGATTATTTTCCCTGTTGTGTGTGGAGTTGGCTTAATTTGTTGTTGATTCTCCAGTTCTTTAAGGTGTAAAGACAGCTGGTATATTCTGGATTTTTCCATTTTTTTGAGGGAGGCTTGGATGGCTATGTATTTTTCCTCTTAGGACTGTCTTTGCTGTATCCCATAGGTTTTGGTCGAATGTCTTCATTCTCATTGGTTTCCATGAATTGTTTAAGTTCTTCTCCGATTTCCTGGTTGATCCAAACATTCTTAAGCAGGGTGATCTTTAGCTTCCAAGTGTTTGAATTCCTTCCAAACTTTTTCTTGTGGTTGAGTTCCAGTTTCAGAGCATTGTGGTCTGAGAATATACAGGGAATAATCTCAATCTTTTGGTATTGGTTGAGCCCTGATTTGTGACCCAATATGCGGTCTATTCTGGACAAAGTTCCATGTGCACTTGAGAAGAATGAGTATTCTGTTGCTTTAGGGTGGAATGTTCTGTATATATCTATGAGTTCCAACTGGTCCAGTGTGTCATTCAATGATCTTGTTTCTTTATTGATTTTCTGCTTGGGTGATCTGTCTATTACTGAGAGTGGCATGTTAAGATCCCACATTATTAATGTATTCATATCAATATGACTCTTTATCTTGATTAACAGTTGTCTTATGTAGTTGGCTGCTCCCGTATTGGGGGCATAAATATTTACAATTGTTAGATCTTCTTGGTAGATGGACCCTTTAAGAATGATGTAGTGTCCTTCTTTATTTCTGACTACAGTCTTCAGTTCAAAATCTAATTTATCTGATATGAGAAATGCTACCCCAGCCTTCTTTTTTTTTTTTTTTCCGTAAAGGGTACTTTAATATTTTGTATTTTAAAGTAATTTAGACTTAACAGAAAAGTTGCAAAAAATATATAGATTTCAAGCTTTGCCCACCTTCCCCTAACATTTACATATGACAGAACCCTCATAGAATTTCCAAAATTAAGAAATTAAACACTGGTACAGTACTACTAGCTAAACTGTAAGCTTTATCCCCAGCTTTCTTTTGAGGCCCACTGGCATGAAAGATGCTTCTTCATCCCTTCAATATCAGGGAAAATCAATATATTAAGCTCTGGTATTGCCCTACAACTTTTATTTTTAATTTATTCTCATTATTCTTTTTCTTTTTAACTTTTTAACCTACTTACCATTACAACTAGAGGCTTAATACAACATATTCCATAATAACCTTTTAACTTGAACTTTTTTTCATACATATACCTATGTTTTTCTTTTGCTTTTCTATTTTTTAATATACATATAGATATAAGCTTCAAGGTAATCCTCCTTCCCCAATCAATACTACCCCTATATATAAACCAGTTTTAATCTCCCTTTAGCTCTGGAAAGTTGAGTCCTTTAACAAAGATATCAACATACACCCAGGAAGAATCAAAATAACTTTCCTCGCCCACATCAAGGATTTATAACCACTCTCCCATCTTTCTCTTCTGTCAGTGTTTCTGTGTATTTGATTTTGTTCTGGTATTATATAAATCTTATCCTTGGGGTTCATTTTGGCTGTTTTTTTTTTTCTTGTCATTTACTTTTGTTGGTATTTTTGTTTGTATACCTTATAAATCTTACCTTTGGGGCCCATTCTGGCTGGTCTTCTCTCTCTTTTTTTTTTTTCTGTCTCTTTCTTTCTTCTCCTCTCTCTCTTTTTTCTTTTTTCTTTCTTTTTGGTGGTGACTTCCGATTGCTCAGAAGCATTCCAGGGTGCACCTTGCCTGGATTGTGGTTGATATATTCAGCTCACATCCCCTCAACCACCTCTCACCAAAATGACTACGAGGAGGAACACCCAACAGAGGAAAATTTCAGAGACTGTGCCCTCTCCATCAGAACTATTGGATATGGACATAACAGTATGTCAGAAAGGCAATTCAGAGTAACAATTATCCAGGTAATGGCTAGATTGGAGAAAGCCATTAGTGACAACATGGCATTTCTAAGGATAGAAGTGAAAGCCACCTGGGAAGAAGTTAAAAATGCTATCAATGAGATCCAATCTAATCTAAATACTCTAATAGCTAGGGTAACCAAGGCAGAAGATAGAATTAGTGATGTAGAGGACAAATTGATAGAGAAAAAGGATCAGGAGGAGGCCTGGAACAAACAGTTTAGAAGCCATGAAAGCAGAATTAGGGAAATAAATGGTGCCATGAAATGTCCCAATGTTAGAATTATTAGGATCCCTGATGGGGAGGAGAAAGAAAGAAGACTAGAAGATATCATTGAATAAATTCTCCATGAAATTTTTCTCAATCTGGGGAATGGAACCAGTGTTCATGTCCTAGAGGTAGAAAGAACATCCCCCAAGATCAACAAATCTAGAAAGACTTTGAGGCACTTGTTTGTGAGACTGATGAATCATAATTTTAGACAAGAGCTTTTGAGAGCAGCTGGGGGAAGAGATTCTGTACATATAAAATAATGTCAGACCTGTCCACAGAAACCTGGCAAGCCTGAAAGGACTGGCAAGACATATTCAGGGCACTAAATGAGAAGAACATGCAGCCAAGAATACTTTATCCAGCAAGGCTGGCATTCAAAATGGATGGAGTGATAAAGAGCTTCCAAGACCAGCAAGGCTTAAAAGAGTATCTTAAAAACGTATCTTTCAATAATCACTCTCAACATGAATGACCTAAACACTCCCATAAAAAGGCACAGGGTTGCAGATTGGATAAAACAACAGGACCCGTCCATATGTTGTCTACAAGAGACCCTTTGGGGACCTAAGGATACATCCAAACTGTTCACTCATTTTTATTATTTTTCTTTACTCTCTCAAAGGAAGAGCAGCTTCTCTTCCATGCTGAAACTAATGTCCCCATTGGTGACAGGCAATATCTTTATTCCTGCCTCTTCTAGAAACATACCTTATCAGTTATGCCTCCTTATTCTGGCATTTTCAGTCTCTGGATATTCACTGCTTTTCTTTCTCCTAAAAGCATGCTAAGATTTACTGATCCTTGAATAGACTTTACCTAATTTCCTAACACTCTGAGTTAATATTTTGTTTTCCCATTAAACAGAAGTTTGGGGGACACCTGATCCCAGGGTCATGGGATGGAGCCCCGCATCGGGCTCTCTGCTCTGCGGACAGCCTGCTTCCTCCTCTCTCTCTCTCTCTGCCTCTCTGCCTACTTGTGATCTCTGTCTATCAAATAAATAAAATCTTAAAAAAAAAAAAACAAAAAAACCCCCAGAAGTTTGGAAGACATCCCCCAGAACAAATAGAACTGTCCCTATACCTTTAAGCCAACCTAACCCATTCAGGCCCTGGGAGTACCAAGTAATAGAAGATTTAAGTAATAGTGAAGGTAATCCCATAATTCTCATATATGCCCTGTTCCACTCTATCTCTGCCTGGCTTTTACCTATGCTTTGTCTCCCATTTTAAGTCTTATGTCTGCCCTTTGGACTGAATGATTTTTATTTCATCTCTGGCTATCTCTAAGAAACCTCTCTGACTCTTCTCTTTCTTTCTTCAGTAGGATTCTGCAAAGCAACTCCAGGTACCAGTTTCTTTGGTGACCTTTTGAAGAAACTGTTCTGACACAAAGCCAATAAAAGAACATTTCCTAACCACCTGGCCTAAGAGAGAAAATGTTTCTGGAGCATGACCTATGGTGTTCTGACCTATGCAATACTACTCTTACTACTAGCTACCATTTAATGAATGCTAATGGCCAGTCACCATCCTAAACCTACTATGAGTATTGACTCATTTAATCCCCACAACAATGCTTTGAAGTAGGTACCATAGTTGTCTCAATTTTATATAGAAGGAAACTGAGTCACAGAATTATTAATGTCCTTGTTCAAGATCCTGCACAGCTCATTGAGAGAAAAGGGAGTCTAAGCTGCCAGCCTTTCTCTAGAAACTAGATTTTCAGGCAAACTTTTCTAGGAAGTTTGTACACAGTTTAAAGAAGAGCTCTTAACTACTTCAATCATCATTTAACATGATTCTTCCAATACTGCAGAATGCCTCTTGGGAGCCTCATGTTGAAAGAAGAAAATGACTAATAATCAAGTCAAGATCTAACTGGCTTGCCTCTTCTACTGATTGAATTTCATAATCGATAGTCTCAAGTGATTCCAACATATCTAAGCATACCAACTACAAATAAAGTCACAGGCACCACAATAATAACTATATGGTGTAAGAGTTTTAAGTGTCAAGAACAACGATTTAAGGGCAATCACTAAATTTTAAACTTGACAAACTTCATCCATAAATTAGATTCATTTAAATGGCTATGCAAATAATTGATGCCTTCCTTAAGAACTTTTTACTTAATGTGCAAATTAGCCCCTGATAAAATTGGACACACATCTACTGATTGAAAGAGCACTTCTGCAAAGGCAATATGGTGAATAGCTAAAAGAATGAGCCCAAGAGACTCTAGAAAGATTTTCTCTACTGTATTATGTTCATAAAATGTAGTTCACAGCCAAAGGAAGGCCCATTTAGTAGCTTCCCAAAGAAAGATAAGTTAAGAATTTCCGGACTCAGTCAAATCAATCCCTTAAATTTATATGGCACTTTACATTGTATAAAGCATTTTTCTTTCCATTATTACAATTGAGGCTCTCAATTCCACTAGGGCAGACAAACTCTCCAGGAAATTTTGTTCCTGTTTTAAAAATTTATTTCCTCTTCTGTCTTGGCCTTCAGAAAACCTAGAGATAAAACTTCATGATCAATGGTAAAAATAAGTGCAACTTTGTATCTCTTCTATATTATTCTGACTTTTCTTCCTTACTATTTAAAAAATATTTAGTTGCTTTAAATATCTTGATTATAAGCTTCCACATGTTCTTTATGAAGTGTGTGGGGTATTAATTTCAAAGAAATAAAAATTGATAAACCCTCTTCCTAGCAAAATGGTAGGCCAAAGGACTGATCACCAAGGATACCATACCCAAGCTAATCCCAAAGTACTTCCATGAAAAGAGTCCTTCTATTTCACACCATCATAGACGACACCCCATAACAACATAATATGATGTACAAAGAAAATATGCACTTAACATTTATTAAAATAAATTAATAATTCATATATGGTTCTGCCACTGGTTTTCTTAACTATCAATATATTATGAACATATTTCCATGTAAGCATACAGAGATCTCATTAGTGATTAAATGGATTCATAGTATTTAATTTTGTGGATGATTATTTAAATTTCTAATTTGCCCATCATTAATAGGCCTTTACAAGAAAGGTGGAAGTTGCCCTCGTTAATAGGCCTTTACAAGAAAGGTGGAACATACTGTTATAATATTGTTTGCATTTGAAAAAAAAATCTGTATTTCCTGTTCCTACCTTTATTCATTTTCCTATTTGGCTGTTTTCAGGGGTTTTAAATTTTTATTATTTATTTATTTATTTATTTGAGAGAGAGAGAGAGAGCCCAAGCAGGAGAAACATCAGGCACAGGGAGAGGGAGAAGCAGACTCCCTGCTGAGCAATGACCCTGACGTGGGACTTGATCCCAGTACCCTGGGATCATGACCTGAACTGAAGGCAGGTGCTTAATGAGTGAGCCACCCAGGTGCCCACTTTCAGGGTTTTTAGATTAACTTTGAGGGCATTATGCTATGTGAGATAAGTAAGATACAAAAAGACAAATACTATATGAACTTATTTATATGTGGAGTCTAAACAAGCCAAACTCATAGAAACAGTGAGGAGATTGGTGATTGCCAGTGGCTGGAGGAGGGGATAAGTGAGATTTTTGACAAAGGGTACAAATTTCCAGTTTTAAGATTAATATATTCTGGGAATCTAATGTATAGCATGGTGATTATTGACCATTGAACAACACAGGTTGAACTATGGTTCATTTATATATAGATTTTTAAAAGTAAATATGGTACAGTACTGTAAATGTATTTGCTCTTCCTTATTAATTTTCTTTTTTTAAGGTTTATTTTCATTTGAGAGAGAGTGAGAGAGAGCATGCAAGTGGGGGGAGGGGCAGACTCCTGCTGAGCAGTTATTAATAACTGAGGAGTTATTAACATTCTGACTTAGTGCCTCTCAGGACTCTGGGATCATGATCTGAGCTGAAATCAAGAGTCAGCCATTGAACCAACTGAACTACCCAGGTATTCCTCCTTATAATTTTCTTAATAACAGTTTCTTTTCTCTAGCTTACTTTATTATAATAATACAGTATATAATACATTTAACATACACAATGTGTTAATCAACTATGTTATCAGTAAGGCTTCTGGTCAATAGTAGGCTCTGCTATTTTTTTTTTGTTTGTTTATTATTAACAACAACAACAACTAACATTTATTAGTATAGTACTTTCTAAAGCACCCCCATATACATTATTCTCATTTAAGATAGCAAACAAGGACAATATAAAATTTGCACTGGTAATGAAGTAGAATATTAACAAAAACTAAAAGGTAAATAATCTTTTTGTGTGTGCATTTAAAAAAATAATGTAAAACATTAAAACCCTGTGTCACTGAACCTCTCTAAGACATGGGGGGAGGGGACCCTTTAGTTAATGCCGGTGATTAAGCATCACTGCCCACTGCAGGTGGACCAAAAGTCTCTCGAGTGCGCATCAACTGGACATCCTTGTCAGCCATGCAGGTGTCACAGCCCCATACTGCTGAGGCCTCTGCAGTTAGGAGGCCATAAGCGGTTTCAGTCATTCCAGTGCAGATCCCATGAAACCATTTCTGACAAGAGGCTTCACACAAGGTGGCATCCTGATCATCATTCCCTTCATTTGTACAAATTCCACAAGGATACACTGGGTCAGAAGAAGAATGGCCATGACGGCTTGGGTGAAGAGAGGATTTATTGCTCTTTTCAGTGGTGCAGGTATCTGGGGCACCTCTAGGTTGTCGCGGCTTATTCTGTGTCCCATTTGCATGGCTGTTATTTGTAGCTTCTGTGGTATTTGAACGGCTATTCTCTTGATTTACTGCATTATTTCGATTAACATTTTTTAATTCGATATTACTCTGATTAACTGTGTCATCCATATTTAAGTGAGGTGGATGAGCAGAGGAATTTTGATTAGTATTTTTGGTTGCTCCTTGACTAAAGTCTTGTTTTTGGGGTGGTGCTTTTGCTTGACTGAAAGTGTTTGGGGGAGGAATAAAAGAATGATTAGATTCTAATGGAGAAGTAAAATTTGCATTATTTCCAGGGACAAAGTTAGACGACAAATCAGGGTTAGAAACTTGGTTAGCATTCTGTGGAGGAATCTGATTGAAGTTTTCAGCAGGATTTTGTCGAAAATGTTGATTAGGCATATTAACATTCTGACTTAGTGCCTCTCAGGACTCTGGGATCATGATCTGAGCTGAAATCAAGAGTCAGCCATTGAACCAACTGAACTACCCAGGTACTCCTCCTTATAATTTTCTTAATAACAGTTTCTTTTCTCTAGCTTACTTTATTATAATAATACAGTATATAATACATTTAACATACACAACGTGTTAATCAACTATGTTATCAGTAAGGCTTCTGGTCAAAAGTAGGCTATTAGTAGTTAAGTTTTGGGGAAGTCAAAAGTTAAATTCTGACTTCTGACTTTTTAGGACATTGGCCCCCTAACCCCTGTTTTGTTCAAGAGTCACTCATAGTTAATAATACTGTATTGTATACTTGCAAGTTGCTAAGAGAGTCGATTTTAAATGTTGTCACCACCAACACCACCACAACAAAACAAGAGTTGTAATTATACGAGAGGATGTATGTGTTAAGTAACCTTATTGTGGTAATTATTTTGCAAAATATATGTATATTTTAATTATATATATGTGTTAAACAATGTCATATGTATATATATATTTCAATAAAGCTGGAAAAATTAAGAACCACTGATTTTAATACAACTGTAGACTCAGTGACAGGTAGTGTCAGGAATCTTAAATGTAATTTTCCTATATAAGCCCTTTAAAAATCTAATTTCTCAAAATCAACTGAACAACAATTTGCTAGTTCCTGTTTTAACAGCATAGGAAAACTATAAATCCTTGTAGAGTTAGAAGACATAACAACCTATCAAAAAGTAAATTACAACTTTATATTAATAGAACTCATCAAGTAATTATAATCATTTAAATACAACAGGATTATAAAAATGGCCTTTAATGTCATTAAACAAACTAAAGGTTCTTTCTCTTTGTGTGAGAAAGAAAATAGGAATGTTGTGGTAAACTGAACTACCTTGAGAGTAGGACATCAATTTAGTACTCTCAAACACAGAGCTATATTCCTTTAGGTAACCATGTACTTTTTGTCCAAACAGGAATATCTTTTTTAAGGAACATTTTTCATAGTGAAAAAAATAATCACTTGATCTTAGCCAAAAAGCCAAGAAGCAGTGCACTAAAAATAACCAAAAGTCATAAACTAGGATGTATGGTATCCTAATACTGTTCAATATATTAGAAAAATTAAACTTGGGTTTTTGTTATGGTTTAAAAAAATCCTAGTAGAAAAGTCAAGTAAATTATTAGAAATAAGTGGAGTTCTGAAGAAAGATCAGACTAAAGGTGTAATTTTAGGAGTCATTTCTATGGTAGAGAAAAAAATGGGAGCTCTTAGATAATATATAAAACCTTATGGTTGAGGCCATCAGAGGAATGAGGGCAAATGGAGATGGGAAGAAGACTAATGACTGAGTGTAGAGGCTCTCCAGTGGTTATTAGTAAGATAAATGATGAGATATCAGTAAAGAGGAAGTGAACAATGAGTAGGAGGATGTACCCCTGAAGCCAAGTGAGCAAAGTGATTCATGGAGGAAAGGGTAATTATGTCACATAAAATGAAAACTGAGAATTAACCATTTAATTTAGCAATGCAGTACCCACTAGTGACCTTGACAGGCACTGTTTCAATGGAGTGACAGTGACAAATACCTGAATAGAGGAAGATCGAGGAAGAATGGGAGAAGTAGACAGGAAGTGTAGATAACTCTTTCAAAGAGATTTAAAGTGGAGGAGAAAGGGGCACCTGGCTGGCCCAGTTAGTAGAGCATGCAACTCTTGATCTTGGGATTGTAAATCTGAGTTCCACGTTGAGTGTAGAGATTCCTTAAAAATAAAATCTTAAAAAATAGATAAATAAATAAAATTGAGGAGAGAAATGAAGCAATAGCTTATGGGTCATGTGGGGGTTAAGAGAAGGGGTGTGTGTGCGTGTGTTGAACAATGGGAGAAATAAGAACATGTTGAGTAAACCAGAATTCTCCACTAGAAAATGAAAATGGATGAAAGTGAGAAAGGAGAGAAGCCCCGGAGATGTGTATTTGAGTTGTGAAAGTGTTGAGATGAGTACTTGAGTTGGTATACAGTAATGGTGCTGCTGCCCCCCAGACAGGAATATGAAAAGTTCAGAGCAGGCCAGAGGGTAGAGCACATGGCTATATATGCTAGCAGGTGGGTAGATGCGGGAGGTATATGAGGAAACTCACTTTGGATCCCTTCTGTTTTCTCAGTGAAGGAGGCAGCAGTGTTGTTAGATGAGAGTGGGGGTGGGAAGAGAGACTAGGAACTTGAGGTAAGAGTGAGTGAATGGACTGTGGCACATTGAAGACCTGAATGAATTTGGTGCCATGGATTTGGAGTAACAGCTTGGGCCACGGTCAGCTCAGGAACAAGAAATTTATCAGTAATTTATTAATTCCACATGAAGAAAAACTTATATGGTGGGACACAGGATGTTGAGATTCTTATACCATATTCTTCTTAAAATATTGCTTAATATACTGAAGTGTCTAATTCAATTATTTTAAAATACGTCTGCTTGAAATTTTCCGTTTCTGTGGAGTCACTTCCCCACTGTTCACTTATCTTGGTTTTACTCTTAAAGTTTGAAGAGTTCCCTTAAATACCTGGCTAACTCTAATTGCAAATTCATATTTAAGAATGAGGCAATAGATAAGCTATTGGTAAGTTATCTAAAAACATTATGCACTGGGTGGTACTTTTCAACAGTCAGAGTGAGTGGAGTCAGGGGCAGCCACTATGCCAGAATGGTATTTGTCTTGTTACTAGTGGACAGTCTGCACTGTATGCATGGATGTCTTGTTTCTCAGATTCTGCATGAAAAGATTTATGTGAGGATCTGCACTGGAAGAAAGATAGCCAGAAGGAAAGTAGCAAGCACAAGGCACTTTATTAAAGCAATAGTACACTCTTAAGGTGGAAGAGGGGGCAGGCCTTGAGGAGGCAACTGCCCTGAGGCTACAGAGGGCCTTTCCTTTTATGTGTGTGTGTGGGGGGGTCTTGCATGATGGGTAGGGTAGTCTCTAACGGAGGCTACTTCCAATCATTTGGGAGACTCCTCCCACTGGCTGGGAGGGGGGCAGGTTTTGACCCCATAAGTTTTGTACTGGAACCCTCCTAGCAGGCTTTCCCCATGAGGGGCGGCTATAACTGCAATGTAAATGCATTATAACAAGCCTAGGGGTTACTCTGGGGCAGAGGTGGAAGAGCAGTGCACAGTGTTCTGCGCCAATGGCTCTTGCTCTGTTAGCCCCAGTCTTGGAAGCCACAAGGCCACAAGGTTGTACCCTCAGATTTCTAATGTGTAACCTATTTATCACTGTCCTTGCCTTCTGCTCACATCTCTATCTTACCCCCCCTCAAAGATTTGGGACTCTGCCTTGGGGAGTTCCTTCCACTGTTCATATCTAGCTTATACCTAACAGTTCATTCTAGATCAGGACTTCTTAACCCTGGATGTATGTCAGAATCATTTGAGGAGTTATTAAAAACTATCCATGCAGGCTTTTCCTCCCAGAGATTCTGGTTTAAGTACTCTTCCACAAGGGAATGCATATTAGAATGCAGATGAGTGTCAGGTAATTAGAGGTGCATCTGCAAATCCTTTCAAAGGTTAATAGTAAACATTTCAACATTCCTCATGATTTAATGATTCAGCTTTTGGACGTTGTGTTACACTGTATTTGAGAACTGCCTTTATCCTTCCCATACCGTTGCACCGAAACCACTTATTCTGAGCTTTCAGGGGAAAAAAAAGACTCCAAACTTAAAAACAAAGCAAAAATATCATTATATGACCTTTTAATATCACATCAGAGTATTTCCTATTGAGTCCATTGAAAGTCAGAACCTCTCTCAGGAAATGCACCTTTATCTGGTCATCAGAGCCCAGATACTCTACAGTGCCTTCAACTGCAGAACACTGAAAGACTGAAATAATGTGTTTTTCTTTCCTCTGACACATAGAGAATATAATACCAAAGGTTATGGTTTTATTCCCTGATAGGATAGTAACCACTTTTGTATCTAACCCAGCAAATGTATTTCAATATCTCTGTCCCCAGCAATTATATAAATCCAAGTTTTTCAAATCCTTTCGGAGCTAGGTCTGTTATTTCTCTGGTTCCTTCAGTAATGAGTTGAAAAAAAAAACTTTGGCCCATGCTCACTACATATTTTTATGAGAATTGTATTTTTAACAATTGGGTTATATGTTTTCAGAGTTTTTGGTAGTTTACCTAGATGTAATCACCGCCAGACGAAGCACCGGAGAAGAGAGCAACCCTCAGTCAATGAATGTTGTAACAGGAGCCCCTTGTAGGATTTTACAACCTTTTCTGACTTCTCTATTCCAGAGCTACTAAGATCAGCTGGTGGGTTTGAGCTGGGAATAGGCAAATTGGGCATATTTTCAGAGATCCTACATGACAAAGTCTGTCTTTAAGACATTTTCATGTTTTAAAATTGAACTCTGCTTTTATACAATACTACTGTCTGCCAGTTGGAAACTGATAGGACCTGGTATTGTTTTCCAAGAAATCTGAAAGACCTGTTATCAGTGCCAGAGGGGATCTACAGATTAAGAATCTAGAAGACATCTCTGGCCATCTTTCAGTTTAAAGACCAAAGGTTTGAGCATGGTGTTCCAGCTGTGCACCACTGTTTATATCTGAAAGTTTGCACAATATCAAAAGTTGAAGCAAACTGGTGGACTTACAGACATGCAGGGCATGCTTCCTTTGTTTAAGAAATGCTGTGGATTGGTGGCTGCAGAATCCCAGCATGAATGGGAGGGAAATTAGTATCATCAAGTGATCTTTATCTCTTTCATCCGAAGAATACTAAATACCTCTATTAAAAAAAAAAAAAAGACTAGAATGAGTACACAGACTCTCAGAGTTCTGCTTATGTCTGGAAGTTCTTTTCTCTTTCATCTGATTTTGCCTGCAGAAATTGTTCATGTGTCTATATTTATACCTTTATTTTATATTTGTGTGTGTCTATGATCTACCCTATAAATGAGCAGTTTTGACTCTTTTTCACAGAAGAGAAGTAATAGACAATTTCCGATAATCTGCTTGTGTTTGCAGCCTTATGTATCTGTGAATGGCTTCCTGGGGGGCACTCTTGCAGATTAATTGAGCATGCAAGTATGTCATTTGTCCATAATATAGGGATAGAGAACTCAAAAGACAGATTTACGATCAAACAGAAAGAAAATGCAGATTGGTATCAAGCTAACCATTACTTGTCATAAAATTGTACTAATGAAAATTTCTGTGAATCATTTTTAACACTTGGTAAGTAAATTCAGAATTATATCTGGATCTAAGGTCACATAATATTCCTAATCAAGGTGAATCCTTGAATATACCAGACTGGTTTAAAAATTTGGGTTTATATGTATTTCTCCATGATTTTATCACACTGCGGAAGATAACCCAAGCTGTGCTCATTTGCAGGCCTCCCTCCCCACTCCCTGCCCAAAGATTCTGAGACTGAATTTGCTGGCAAGAAGTTAATTTGGAAGCTAATCTCAGAAAGCACTGTAAAAGAGTGGGGAATGAGGACTCAATTCCATTGCTCCACTGAGGGATAAGGAAACTGGCTATTTAATTCATGAGCTCCTTTCACTGTTTGGTTGTCACTCTGAAGTAACAGCTGCCCAGAATACCTGGCTACCCCCACAGACAGGCTGAGCTTGCCCTAGTGGGTAGAAAACACCCTCAGCAGAGAGATACAAAAAGTTGTCTGCTTGTGTAAGAACTCTGTGTGGTGACTTCTGGGATACTTGAAAGGTTCATTCAGGTTGTAGCATGGATCAGAACTTCATTCATTTTATAGCTAAACAATATTTTCATTTTATGTGTAAATTATACTTTATGTATCTATTCATCTGTTGATGGACACTTTGTTCTTTCCACCTTTGGGTATTGTGAATAATGCTACAATGAATATTGACATAAAAATATCTGTTTGAGACCCTGCAAATTATTTTGTTGATATACCCAGAAAATAGGTGATGGGGATTAAAGAGTACACTTACCATGAGCACTGAATAATGTATGGGAGTGTTGAATCACTATATTGTACCCCTAAAATGATTCTACCCATCCTCCTACCCACCTCCCCTCTGGTAACCATAGTTTGTTCTCTAGAGTTAACAGTCTGTTTCTTGGTTTGCCTCTCTCTCCCTTTTTTCCCCTTTGCTCATTTGTTTTCTTTCTTAAATTCCATATATGACTGAAATCATAAGTCCAATTTAAAAAAAATATGTCATTAATATTTGTAACACTCATACCTTGATTTGGGGGCTTATGAGACTCTCCTGTTCTCCTTGCCTCTCTTGTTCTTACCCCATTGGCTGCTTCTCTATCTCTTTTGCGGGTTCATCCTCTTCTACCTGAACACAGAATATTGGAGTTTTGGTCTGAAACCAAGGTAATCATTATGTATAGGCTGAATGGTCACACATTGCTACATTGCTGTGCGCTAGGCATAACATATTGCTCATATGACATTACTCTTCTGATTATTGTTTCATAGTTCTCTCCAACAACTAACAAAAGACAGTTCTGCCTAGTGTTTAGATACATGAGTTCTGAAGCCAGTCTGCCTGGGTTCAAATCCTGCCTTTGATACTTGTTACTGGTATGACTCTATCTGTGAAATGAAGATAAGAATAGAATCTATTCACAGGGATAGAGGGGTCAGGGGTTAAATGAGTTAATATATGTAAGTCACTCAGTAAATGCTCATTCTTTGTTAGCTATTATCAGTGCATCTGTGCACAAGCCCCAATATCGTCTTCACACTTCAGCCGGATTGATCTTTTTCAAAATACAAATTTGATCATTTTACACAAATGTTCTTTCTCCAATTAAATAGGAGGTTTTCATTACAATTAATATAAAGGAAAAATATAATATAGCCTACAAGGTCCTACACGGCCTACCTTCTACCTCCTTTCCCACTTCATCTCTCATCATTCTTCCTCCTAATCTCTGTTTATGCCCTCTGTTCCTTACGGCCATAGAGCTTATGCATGGAGTAGTCCTTCTGCATGGCATGCTCCTCCCTTTTTGTCTCTTTAACTCTTGCTCACCCTTTAGATCCCAGCTAAGGTGATATACCCTAAGAATTCTTTCCTGACATACCTCTCTGGAGCATTAGAGTGTTCAAGGACTAATTTTCCAGTTGCACTGGTGGAGCCAGGAGCACACTCTTTTCCTTCTGATGAGTCGGCCTTCAGCAGAGAACAGAATCATAGAAAATGGATAAAGATTGTGCACATTCAGGCACTGCCTCCAACTTCCTAAGGCCTTATGGAGAAAAGAGAGGGTCTGTAGACATGCAGAGGTGTTAACGATTACAAAACTTCCCCAGAGAGAGTTTGATGCATACTGACAGCCAGGAAACGTAGATGAAGCCAGTCTGATGACCCACAATTTCTGAAGGATCTTTTCTTGTCTGGTCAGGAGAAATGGCCATCAGTTGGTCTGAATGCGGCCACATCAACCACATGGATTTTATGCCTTAGGCTTCCCCAGATGGATGTTCACCATGCCTGCCTCTAATGTGACCAACTTAGAATCATCCTGACTTATCAGGAGTGGTCAGGCAAGCAGGGACTGCATTGCCCAGGCACACTGGGGGTCACCAGACATTGTGGGCTGAGTTTCCTAGACACAAGTATCCACCGATCTATCTTGAAAACACATAGCTAGAAGTGGCATGAGAAGGGCTTTCTGGGGAACTGGTAATGTCCTATTTCTTCTAAATGCTAGTTAAGTGAAAGTGTTCAGTTTTTGAGAGTTTATCAAGACACAAGATTATGTTTGTACTTTTCTGTATATATACTTCAATAAGATGATTTTTTAAAACAATCTTAGATTTTTATTTCAAACATAAAGTTGACACCTGAATTCAAACTTTTACATTATAATCAATGTATATAACCAGTTTTATATATAAGGAATACAACTTTCTTCAACTAATTCAGGGACAGTTCTAACAATGAAAATGCAGTCTTCTTATAAAGTAACATCTGTTTTAGGGGCCCTGGCATTGAGAGGGAATTGTTTCTGAGACTCCTTACTAAGAGAATAGGTCAGATTTTCCTGTTTTAAGTTCTCCTAGCCCCATGTCACTTGCCATCATGCTACTTGTCTTGCTGTCATCTTTATACTCATTCTTTTGGCTATTTATTTAATGTCAGTCTCTCACACAAGAATATACTCCACTAGCACCGAGGCTGTATCTATTACACTCACTGCTGAATCCCTAAGGTCTGGCATAATATCTAGAATATCATAGGTGTTCAATAGATTTTGTTGAATGAATCAATGAATCAAACAAATATAGATGGACAAAAATGGCAGGGTATGGAGGGTGGGAATGAGACTGTAGGGGCTGAAAATAGAAAATGTTACCTTCTTCAAATGGGTTTAAAAACTATAGAATTGGTGAATCACTATATTGTACACCCAAAAATAATATAACACTGTATGTTAACTATTCTGGAATTAAAATAAAAATTAAAAGAAAAAACTGACATCTTAAGGGGAAAAAAAACTGATTTGAAAAGACCAAAAAACAGTTTTGCTATGATTGTGAAAGAATATCATTTACATCCCTTCAGTTCATGACTTCCTTTACACCTGGGCACCTGGATACTTTAAGAGTTCCATCTTCCAAATTGCAGCTTGTTTTTCATTAAAAAACAACCTGAAAGTGAACCATAAAAACAGTGTGCCACATTCTATTGATACACTAACCACATAAGAAACAAAAGCATGGGAATGTGCCCTTTATGTGGATTTCCAACTGAGAGTGAAATATTGCTCTGAGCCTTCCAAATCTCTCTGTAATACAGTACTGATGGATTGGAAAGTTAATTCATAACCTTGACACCTGTTTGCTCCTAAAAATCACAGAAAGAAGGGACTCATCTTTAAAAACATGCCTGAACTATCCAGATAGCATTATATATACTTGTAAATGGTTCCCTCCCATCTTCTCTCAGCTATTTCTTGTTATCAGGTATCTCTTTACATATGTAATTAAAATAGTCCTTCACTATGCTGATACTAACAGCAGTTTGATATAGCTTTCTCCTTCAAAGAAGCAACATTTCATTTGTCAACCAGCAATATCTTAAGGTATCTGTTAAAATTTGCTGAACAAAACATACAATGAACTGCACATCACCCATATATATAGATTTAACTTGCAATCAAGAGCTACTCAGAGCTAAATCATTACATGAATGATGTAGCTTGTATACCACATCCTGTTGAAGTTTTTCACATTTCTCTAAGCTTATAGTAAGGTTTACAAAACAGAATTAAAAGACAAGACTCTTAGGAAAAGAAGGAGAAATCATAAATACAAATGATTTTTTTTCTTTTAGAAAAAAACCACTCATGTAATAATGTCTTACTAGAGAAAAGGCAAGACAATTGTCAAATTTTCCAAGAATCTTAAATGATGAAGAAAATAAATGTTTTGCTGCCGGGAACCAGCCTGTTTTCCTGTCATTGTGATTGAAGTGCCTATTACTAGAACTGCTCATTTTGTTTATCAAATGATATCCTTAAAAATCTTCTAAAATTCAAATGTGGTGTGATCAGGCTAACAAAGTAAATCACCAGTAACAGCTAAGGAGTGATCAGTGTCATATTGTTTAGCTTTCACATAAGATAGAGAAAGGTGTTGAGATAATGATTAGATAGGTGATCTCTGATGAGGAAATGATCTTAAGTATGGTCCAGGGAGGTAGGCTACTAAAGACAAGAAGCAGGGGCGTGATATAGGCTCTTAGACAAACATCGTAGTAGAAAGGTATCACATGGAAGGTTGGCCCAAATGATATATGTAGATGTTATTCCCTCCTGGAGATGGAATTAAATCCCCAACCTTCAAATGAGTGTGAACTGCACTTAATGACTCCCTTCCAAAGGACAGTGTAAAAGGGGAAACCTTATAATGAAGAAACTTGACAAAAACTTCTGTCTTAGTCAGTGTGGGTTCCTATAACAAAATACCATATATTGGGTGTCTTATAAATAACAGAAATCTGTTTCTCACAGTTCTAGAGGAACTCTGGAAGTCCAAGAACAGAGTGAGAAGATGGTTGAGTTCTTATGAGAGCCCTCTTGTGGGCTGCAGACTGTCAACTTCATTTTGGATCCTCACATGGAGGAAAGAGGGCAAAGAATGTCACTGGGTGTCTTTTATAAGGCATTCATACAGGCTCTACTCGCATGACCTAATCACCTCCCAAAGGCCCCACCTCCTAATACCACCACATTAAGAATTAGGATTTTAACATATGAATTTTGTGGGGACACATACGGTCCATTGTAACTATCTTGACCAAATGATCAGTTAATGTCACCAGTAATGATCATGTTGACAAAATGTACCCTCTGATATGATGTGATGGAAAGGGCACTTTACCTTTGTGGTATTTCTCTAAAACCCCCTAACTTCTGTCTAATCATAAGAAAAATACAACAAATTCCAGCAGAGGGGTATTAAAAACACTTGACCAGTCATTTTTAAAAACTGTCAATGTCAGGAAAAACAAGGAAAGATTAAGAAACTATCACAACCAAGAGAAGCCTAAGGAAATATGATGACTCAATGCAATGTGCTATCCTGGACTGGATCCTGAGACAGAAAAAAAGGACATTAGTGGAAGTTTAGTTAGTAGTAATGATGGTTCTAGTTGTTACAAATGTACCATGATAATATAAGATGTTAACATTAGGAACCATGGTATATGGAAACTCTGTACTATTTTTGCATTATTTTCTGTAAATCTAAAATTATTCCAAAATAAAGTTTATTTTTAGAATAATGCTAAAATTTCTTTGGTTCTTTGTTACCATCATTAAAATAACTAATAACCATTCTGTTTGGAAAAAGAAGGGGCAAGAGTGGGGTTACAGGTAGTAAATGAAAGGTACACAGGCTTTGAAGCCTGTTTGCTGGAGCTGGTGTAACAAAATACTAGATGTGGGGGTTAAACGAGATAAGTTTTTTCTTATCTGGATATTAGCAGTCAAGATCAAGGTGTTGGTATGGTTGCTTTCTTCTGAAGACTCTCTCCTTGACTTGTTGATGGCCATATTTCATGGTTATTCCTGTGTCTCTGTCCTAATCTCCTCTTCTTATAAGGACATTAGTTCAAATGGATTATGGCTTACCCTAGTGACCTCATTTTATCTTAATCATCTCTTCCAAGTTCTATCTACAAATACAGTCACATTCTGAGATACTGGAGGTTAGGACTTCAATTTTGGGGAAAAGACACAATTTAGCCCATAAAAGAGCCCAAATAACCTGAGTTATAATCCCTCAACACACACACACACACACACACACACACACACACACACACACACACACACATATATGTATATGTGTATATACATATATACATGCATATATATGTAAACCACATACAATGGTTCCTGGAACAAAGTGATTGCTATATACCTGTGTGATGTGGCAGTTATGATAATTTTCTGGGCAAAATCTAAAGCCATTCACATTCTTCTATTATTCTGAGAGGGGGAGGGCATCACACTAATGATTGAGATGGAATTTCATACCAACTGAGAAAGATGTGGCCTCAAGGTCAGCATTAAGTTGATTTAAAAGAAATTAGGCAGGTCTTGCCTAATTTATTATTCTTGCATATTTGAAAGTTTGAGCTGAGACTTACATTTGCTAAATTCACTCATGGGAAAACTGAGATGAACTCTGCTGTGAGAGGCCTGAGAGCTGATCTATATGATACACAACAAACAATACAGACTCTTAGCAATCCTGTGGAAAGCGAGCTCATAGTGGGTGAGTGCTGTGCTATGAAAGGAATAGCAGTGCCCATGTACGGCAGAGTCACCTGCTGCCTACTCACAGACCTCAGAGGTAGAGGGTTTCTTGCAAAGACTGTCCAGAATCTCAGGGCTAAGACCTAAGAGGAAGACACAGCAAGGGCCATACAGTCTGTTCAGTGCCAAACAGAAATGAAAAGGTCAGAGAATGGTTGAGTTTCATTCTTCTATGCAGACAAAGGGCTGATATCAAGATCTATAAAGAACTCCTTAAACTCAACACCCAAAAAACAGATAATCATGTCAAAAAATGGGGAGAAGACATGAAGAGACACTTCTCCAAAGAAGACATGCAAATGGCTAACAGACACATGAAAAAATGTTCATCATCACTAGCCATCATGGAAATTCAAATTAAAACCACATTGAGATACCACCTTACACCAGTTAGAATGGCCAAAATCAACAGGACAGGAAACAACAAGTGTTGGAGAGGTTGTGGAGAAAGGGGAACCCTGTTACACTGTTGGTGGGAATTCAAGTTGGTGCAGCCACTTTGGAAAACAGTGTGGAGTTTCCTCAAACAATTAAAAATAGAGCTACCCTATGACCCAACAGTTGCACTACTGTGTATTTACCCTAGTTAAAAGAAGGGTCATATGCACCCCAATGTTCACAGTAGCAATGTCCACAATAGCCAAACTGTGGAAAGAGCCAAGATGCCCTTCAACAGATGAATGGATAAAGAAGATGTGGTCCACATATACAATGGAATATCATGTAGCCATCAGAAAGGTTGAATACCCAACTTTTGTATCAACATGAATGGGACTGGAGGAGATTATGCTGAGTAAAATAAGTCAAGCAGAGAGAGTCAATTATCATATGGTCTCACTTGTGGAACATAAGGAATAACACGGAGGACATTAGGAGAAGGAAAGGAAAAGTGAATTGGGGGAAATTGGAGGGGGAGATGAACCATGAGAGACTAGACTCTTGAGAAACAAACTGAGGGTTTTGGAAGGGAGGGGGGGGGGGGGGGATGGGTAAGCCTGGTGGTGGGTATTAAGGAGGGCAAGTATTGCATGGAGCACTGGGCGCAGTGCGTAAACAATGAATCTTGGGACACTGAAAAAATAAAATTAAGATGTTAAAAAAAGAAATGAAAAGGTTAATTAAATGAGGTAGCAAATGTATAAAATAATTTAAAAATAAGTTACAGAAAAAAAGATTAGAATGCCAGGATACATTTTCAGTTTTACCTTTCTGGTAAAGTAATTGAAAACCAAAAGCAGATTACATGCAGCTCTTTTCTAAGTACCTGGAAAAAAAGAAGCTGGTCACTAAGAGCCTCCAGCCTTTCATCTGTCCTGGAAGAAAGTGCCCCCCTGCCAATGATTCAGCACCAGCTGCAGATAGATCCATGTTTTACCTATTGTTTCTCTGATACTTTTCTTAAGCAGAGAAAACGTGAGAGTAGCAGGAAAGCAGTTGTGATAACAATCTATTCTATTTGTCTTCTATGAGGCCCTTCTATTAGGGTTCTCCAGAGAAACAGAGCCAATAGGATATATAGATGATACAGATATAAAGGTAGATACTTAGAGGAAAAGTAATTAACGATATTTTTCCCAGTTTGAACACATTTGTTCTCCCAGTGATTTCTGAATTTAACTGCCAAGTTTAAAAAACACCTGTTACAATTTTGATTGGGATCCCATTAAACTCATTAATTACTTTGGAAAGAAAGAAACATTTTTATAATATTGAGACCTCCAAATCAGCACCATAATATGCTTCTCTATTTATTAAAGTTTCCTTGATGACTTCAAATAGTTTATAGCTTTCCTCATACAGGTTTCACACATGCATTAAGCTTATTTGTTATTTATTAGAGTTTAGGTTGCTCCTATAAATGGAATTTTTAAAAAGATTTTATTTATTGGGGCGCCTGGGTGGCTCGGTCGGTTAAGCGGCTGCCTTCAGCTCGGGCCATGATCCCAGGGTTCTGGGACGGAGCCCCGCATCAGGCTCCCTGCTCAGCGGGGAGTCTGCTTCTCCCTCTCCTTCTGCTGCTCTGCCTACTTGTACTCTCTATCTCTCTGTCAAATAAATAAATAAAATCTTTTTTTTAAAGATTTTATTTATTTATTTTAGAGGGAGAGAGAGAGAGAACGAGAAGAGAGGGAGAAGGACAGGTAGACTCTGCACTGAGCACAGACTCCCATGTGGAACTTGATCCCATGACCCTGAGATCATGATCTGAGCAGAAATCAAGCATCAGACACAACTGACTGAACCATCCAGGTGCCCCTAAATGGAATTTTGAAAGCATATTTTAACCAGCTATTGCTGAAATATGGGGGAAAATATTGTATTTGTTATCTTTATTGTGACCAATTGATTAGTTCTGGAGTAAAATTGAAAGGGCATATTGATTAGTATTCAGTACACTGAATATATATTAATTATAAATATATAAATTATAAAAATATATTAGTTATAAAATTCAGTTACTTTGCTTTCTTGAGCCTCTTGTTAACTGAGGTTTAATCAGTAGTGTTGCAGTTTGGGGTGTGAAATGAAGATTAAATTGTATACAAAAATTCAATAAATTTAATTGGGTTGTATACTGAACTATTCCGGGAGCATTTGCACACTTGTAGGGTAATAGAATACTGATACTCCGAACTTCCCTTGTTACAGACAGTGTATATAATGGTGGGCCAGGGCCTGAAACATAGTATATCCAAAAGAAATGTTTAATGTATACCGTGAGAAAGTAGTAGCAGTAATATTAGATCATGGTACAAATATACTATTGTTGGAGGATAGTGTATTTAACATAATTGCACTTATTTATCATTTTAACTTCTTGGAGCTCATCTTTTCCTCATAATCCCCTATATGATTTCTAATTTCTTGGTATATCAAATAATATTTTGGGGAAATTACAGCTATCTCTTCTAAGAATTTGCCGTTTGTTCTCATCATCAACTCATTTAACCCTCACAACTAAATGTGGTGCTACTTGTACCACTATATCCATTTTACTGATGAAGAAACTGAGATGTCTTGAGATTCTGGAAACTTCCTCTAGGTCACACAGAGACAGAGATTTTTGTCCAAGCAGTCTTGCTCTAAAGTCTCTGCTTACAGCATTCCAGTTGCCCCTTTTCCCCACCCATATCATCTCTTTCATTGGGACTTTTATTAATTATTTTTCTTAAAGATTGACTGATTGATTTAGGTTGAGAGAGAGTGTGTATGTGTGAGTTGGGGGAGAGACAGAGAGATGGGGAGAGAGAATCACAAGCAGACTCTGTGCTGAGCATGGAGTCTGACCTGGGACTGAATCCCATGACCCTGAGATCAGGACCTGAGCCAAAATCAAGAGTCCAATGTTGACGGACTGAGCCATCCAGGCACCCCTTTCATTGAGCCTTAAAAAAAACTCTCCACAAGGTATATAAATCAAGTTGTTACCCATATTGATAAAGAGAATAAAAATATATTCGTTTATTAAGAATTTACTTCTAACAAACTTTAAACTACCAATATTCCCCCCATGAATATTAAGGCTTTATTTAAACTTACTTAATCTGGGGTGCCTGGGTGGCTCAGTGGGTTAAAGCCTCTGCCTTCCACTCAAGTCATGATCCCAGGGTCCTGGGATCGAGCCTGGCATCGGGCTCTCTGCTCGGCAGGGAGCCTGCTTCCTCCTCTCTCTCTGCCTGCCTCTCTGCCTGCTTGTGGTCTCTGTCAAATAAATAAATAAAATCTTTAAAAAAATAAACTTATTTAATCTTAGTTGGTATCTCTTCTCATACACACAAGAAACTAAGACTTAGAGAAAAACAGATGATTATTCAGGATCACACAAGTAGGATCTAAGCCTCCTGTCTAAGGCTGCTCTGTCTATAGCCACGTGGGAGGACACACAAATTTGTTCTTAAAATCTCAAACATCAGGAAGTGCACCACCTTCTGGATAAGCCAGAATATGGCTGGTTAATCATCCCTTTCATGATGCAGAATTCTGATGCTAGGAATCAATTCATGTCTAGAAACAAAATGTATTCTTCTAAGTAGCATCAAGCCCAGAAACAAAAAAGTTCAACACATAAAAACTAAACATCTCTTTGTATTTGGCACCCTCCCAGCAAGTGAACACTCATTTCATTTGAGCTTTTGTGTTTTTCTTGAAAATGGTAAACCTTTGGAAAATGTGAACATTTGTTCTCTTCATAATTGTGGTGAAACAAAGGTTTGGAGGGGACAGGAGGGAAATGCAAACATTTTTGCAAACATCCCCCACAGGCCAGCCAGTAGAATTATTGGCAAAAGGCACAGGCAAGACTAGGTAAATGTAATTTTTTTTAAAAAAGTGAACTGTGTGTGTGTGTGTGTGTGTGTGTGTGTGTGTGTCTGGATGCGCATGTGCATGTGTGTTTCCAGGAATCTGTTTATAATAGAAATTAGCCTAATGAAATGTTTCAGAAAACTGTTACGTATCATCCCTCCAGCTGTGACATGGTGCTAGTGAGACTGACTACGCTGGATCTAATGCAAAGTAGTCATCTCAGTTAAAATAGTTAACGTGGTATGATAGCCATCATTACGTAAATCAATCTTCTCTTAGGGTCTGCACAATATACTGGCTTCCAGCTACTGAGTATGTAAGTGAGTGGGTCTTGTTTACTGTCCTGGAGAAGCAAAGCTTCTCAATTAAAAGATTCTCAATAATATCTCTGTGTCCAATACAAAGAATTTTAGGTCACTTTGGTCTCTTCGTGTAACTAAACATAAGCCAGATATACATGGCACAATATAAAGTTAGGGTCATGTGTTTTACTTTGTGAAACACCCTTAGACTGGCATGAAAATATATGAGAATCCTTGTAAAATGCTTTGTCCTCTGTAAACCGTATTCTCTGACTCACAGATTCCAGTATGTTATCTATCTTTTCTAAAATATACTACAATGATTTTATTGTTTGATGTCTTGTGATAGCATAAAAATCCTCTATGAGATGGCTGAATAGGAAGCAGTATCTGTCTGGTATATGGCATTTTTTTCATAAATTAAAATTGCTATTGAATTAGTCATATGTGGAAATTCTGAACTGCAACAACCAGAAAATAAGCATGGAAAACAAACTGTGCCTTTGGATACAAGAGTGCTGTCATTTCAAAAGGTATTTTTTATAAAAAGTTTCTTTTAAATTTTGATTCATTACCACACCTGTGGATGTATGATATCCAGTCCTATGCCAAGATCACTCTTTTCCAATACTGAGTAAGAACAAATGTATATAGAGAGTTGATAAAAATCAAGCAGTTCTTTCTTTTTCTCCTTTTATTTTACACTGTTCTCTGTCATCAGAATCATATTTCAGTCTAATATGCTTCAAAATAATTTGCGTTCTTTTCATTTCACTTAGAAATATCCCCATTCAGATCTATGGGGAAATAAACACATATAAAGTGGAGGTTTAAATAATTATTTTAAATTACTCCAGCTTCATGACAAACAGCTTCATTATACCTAATTAGGAATTTAATATTCAAAAAGCATTTTAGGATAGCTAAGTTTTTAAAAATAAAAAATGAAAACAAAGTAGAGATTTCAGGAGGGTATAATACATGAAAATTATATTATACTACATCAGACATCAGACACCTTTTATTTTCATCCTTACTGTGGTTCTATAAGCCATAATCTCAATCCAAATTTAATGGCAAAAACACAAGGAAACTATAAATAACAACAAACAATTCACCACCCCACCCTACATACGTACACACATCAACATACACCTAACTCCCTTATACAAAAAGCAGAATATCATTGGGGGAAAAAACATTGGCTTTGGCATTTACTAAATATGATAATAGGCAAAGGAATTTACCATTCTGAGTTGCAGTTTCTACCCTGTAAAACACTGATGAGGGTTTTTTCATGTCATAGTTAAGATAATCAAAGAAAATAATGTGAATGTTCATTGTAGAAACTACAAAGTGCTATACACATACAAGATTTTTGTTTTTGCTGCTTTTCTCTTCTAAAATTCTGGATATAGAGCCAGCTTCAAAACATTTCTAGAATGAATCTATGCATTGATAGGACATAATTTTACTGACTGTATAACTATGATGAAGTTTTCCACATCATATTGTGGACTCCTGATACTATTGCAATTAATCACTTTTCCGTGTGACAGATTTGAGTTGAAATAGTCATATCCACTAGCTGCATGTGTAGACTTGATGAAAATAAGATGTTTTGGAGGATCAAGAGGTACAAACTTCCAGTTGTAAAATAAATAAGTCATGAGCATGTCATGTACAGCACAAAGAATACAGTCAATAATATTGTATTAACTTTGTATGGTGACAGTAATTATTGTAGTGATTCAGTTCATAATGTATTCAAATGTTGAATCACCATGTTGTACACATGAAACTAATAGATTATTATTTGCCAATTATACTTCAATAAAAAAAAAAGTCACACCCCTGGCAATCCAGTTGAAAATACAAGAAAAAGAAAAAAAAAACTATATATTTTTAGAAATGAAAAAGCGGGTATATTTACACAGGGATTTGAAGAAGTAAAGAATATTTTTTTAAAGATTTTATTTATTATTTGACAGAAAGAGACACAGCAAGAAAGGGAACACAGAAGGGGGAGTAGGAGAGGGAGAAGCAGGCTTCCTGCTGAGCAGAAAGCCCCATGCAGGGCTCCATCCCAGGACTCTGGGATCATGACCTGTGCGGAAGGCAGATGCTTAACGACTGAGCCACCCAGGTGCCCCAAGGATATTTATAACTCTATGCAAATACATTTCAAAATCTCACTCAAATGGACAATATTTTAAGAAAGCAGGTGACCGAAGTTAGAGAGCTAGAAAACCAAGCAAACTAGTAACCATGAAATAAATGAGAAAATAAATGTTAACATTTTAGTCTTAATTCCTCTCTATATCTCATAACTCACACTTACTCTGTAAGGAAATCCTGTTGCCTCTACCTTCAAAGTATATCCAAACTGTGACCACGCCCCTCAATCTACCCTGGGCCACTCATATCCAAGCCATCATCTTATCTAGCAGTATTTTTGCATAGTAGCTTCCTAATTGGTCTCCCTGTTGCCCCTTTTCTTCCCTTCAGTCTACTCTCCACATAGCCGCAGCCAGAGGGATCTCAAAACCTAAATGGTTGTCAAGATGAAGTAGTAAGAATTGGACTGACCCTCCTGCTTAAAGCAATAGGAAACCAGGAAAAATATAAAGCAAGGGTTTTCAGGCATTGGACAACAAAAAGGAGTGGGATCCCTGACAGAAGGACAACAGATAAGCACTATTATTTTACCAGCTTATTTCCTTGTACCCCTTAAGGTAGGCTACATCTCAGGGAGGGAGAACCCAATCAGAGCCTGCAGTAATCCCAAGTCAAGAAGATATAAGTAGAAACCTGGGAAGAACAAAGAGGCAAAAATTTGTGGGACATATTACTGGACAATAAGGAGCTGCACAAAAAGAATGAAGGGTCTCTGGATTTATGCAGAGGGGATCTTCAGGTCCTTGCCTGAGTACTGATCTATGCATGCATGACAGGAAATTACCTGAGGTCCTGAATGGAACAAGTAGAAGGGACTAGGCAGGGCAATTACTGAAGTCCACACACATCTAGGAACAGTTCATGCTCCCACAAATCAGAGGGAAAAGATTTTGTAATATATGGAATATATGGATCATATATTGGTTGAATTCTCAGAATGCTATCACCGTAGTAATGAGCGTATATTATCTCTAGATTAAAAGTTGCTCTGAAACACACCTAACAAAGTTAAAATCAAGCCTTGAACTGACCTAATTGATTCAAAGTAACTAAAGTGCAAGTCAGAATAAAACAGTACTGTTTTTAAATTACAACAAATTCTAGTATCCAAAAAGGAAATTTCCCAATGATGCAAAGGAGCAGGAAAATATAACCCATTATAATGAGGAGAAAAAATATCAACCAATAGAAACAAATCCCAAAACAACAAAGATGGTAGAACTAGCAGAAGGGGACAACAAAATAACTAATATGTGTATATTAGTAGACAGGCCTCATGTGCTCAAGATGGTAGACAGAAATAGGGTGTTGCTAAATAGGAACATAAAGAGGAGAAGAGGAAAAAAGTACCCAATGAAATTTGTAGAGATACAAAATATGTGAAATTTTAAAAATGCTGGATATAATTATTAGCAAGTTAGACTTGCAAAAGGAGATATCAGTGGGTTTGGAGCTATGACAATAGAATTTATCCAAATTAAGGCACATAGAGAAAAAAAAGAATGGATGATAAATATGACTAGAGCACCACTGAACTGTAAAACAATATCAAACTGTAATTATGGCTGGAAATTTTCTATATTTGAGGAAAATTATACATTCACAGATCTAAGAAATATGAACTCCGAGGAAAATAAACCTAAAGAGAGTCACATCAAGGTATATTATAATCAAATTACTAAAAACCAGTGATAATGAGAATTTAATTTTTGTTTTTTTACTTATTTAAAGATTTTATTTCTTTGATAGTGAGTGAGAAAGAGCACAAGTATGGGGAGGAGCAGAGGGAGATGAAGGGAGTCTGACACAGTGTTCTTGATCACAGGATCTCAGGATCCCAGGATGGGATCATCACTTGAACTGAAGGAGGACACTTGATAGGCTGAGCCACCCAGGTGCCCCAATAAAGAGAAATTTTAAAAAGAGCCAGAGGTTTTTTTTTTTTTTTCTATTGTGTTAGGTTAGTCACCATACAATACATCATTCGTTTTCGATGTAGTGTTCCATGATTATTTGCATATAACACCCAGTACTCCATGTAATACGTGCCCTCCTTAATACCCATCACTGGGCTAACCCATCCCCCAACCCCCTCCCCTCTAAAACCCTCAGTTTGATTTCTGGAGTCTATAGTTTCTCATCTCTGATTTCCCCTTTTTCATTTTTTCCCTTCCTTCTCCTAATCTCCTCCATGCTATTCCTTATATTGCACAAATAAGTGAAAGCATATGATAATTGTCCTCTCTGTTTGATGTCCTTCACTTAGCATAATCTCCTCCAGTTCCATCCATGTCCATGCAAAAGTTGGGTATTCATCCTTTCTGATGACCGGGTAATATTCCATTGTATATATGGACCATATCGTTTTTGTCCATTCATCTCCTGAAGGGCATCTCAGGCATGTGGACATGGCTGCTATAAACACTGGGGTGGATGTGGTCCTTCTTTTCACTACATCTGTACCCTTGGGGTAAATATCCAGTTGTGCAATTGCTGGGTCATAGGGTAGTTCTATTTTTAATTTTTTGAAAAAACCCCACACTGTTTTCCAAAGTGGCTATAACAACTTGCATTTCACCAACAACGTAAGAGGGTTTCCCTTTCTTCACAACTTCTCCAACATTTGTTGTTTCTTGTCTTATCAACATTTGCCATTCTAGCTGGTGTAAGGTGGTATTTCAATGTGGTTTTGGTTTGAATTTCACTGATGGCTAATGATGATGAACATTTTTTCATGTGTATGAAACAAACTTTGTATGTTTCTTTGGAGAAATGTCTGTTCATGTCTTCTGCCCATTTTTTGACTTATTTGTTTTTTGGGGGTATTGAGTTTGAGAAGTTCTTTATAGATCTTGGACACCAGCATATTATCTGTAGCATCATTGGCAAATATCTTCTCCCATTCCACTGGTTGCCTCTTTCTTTTGTTGACTGTTTCCTATACAGAAGGAAACAGTCAACAAAACAAAGCTTTTGCAGAAGCTTTTGATCTTGATGAAGTCCCAAAAGTTCATTTTCACTTTTGTTTCCCTTGCCTTTGTTGACATTTTTTGAAAGAAGTTGCTGTGGCCGATGTAAAAAATGTTACTGCCTACATTCTCTAGGATTCTGATGGATTCCTGTCTCACATTGAGGTCTTTCATCCATTTACACTTTATCTTTGTGTATGTGTAAGGGAATGGTCAAGTTTCATTCTTCTGTATATAGCTGTCCAATTTTCCCAGCACAATTTATTGAAGAGACTGTCTTTTTTACATTGATATCTTTTCCTGCTTTGTCAAAGATTAGTTGACCATAGAGTTGAAGGTCCATATCTGGGCTCTCCATTCTGTTCCATTCCATTGGTCTATGTGTCTGTTTTTGTGCCAAAACCACGCTATCTTGTTGACTACAGCTTTGTAATAAAGCTTGAAATCAGGCAACGTGATGCCGCAGCTTTGTTTTTCTTTTTCATCATTTCAGGGTCTTTTCTGGTTCCATACAGATTTTAGGATTGTTTGTTCCAGCACTGTGAAAAATGCCATTGGTATTTTGATCAGAATGGCATTGAAAGTATAGATGGCTCTCAGCAACACAGACATTTTAACAATGTTTATTCTTCTGACCCATGAGCACAGAATGTTTTCCAACTTTTTGTGTCTTCTTCAACTTCCTTCATAAGTGTCCTGTAGTTTCTAGAATATAGATCATTTACCTCTTTTTTAGGTTTATTCCAAGATATCTTAAGGTTTTTGGTGCTATTGTAAATGGAATCAATTACCTATTTTTCCTTTCTACAGTTACATTGTTAGTGTGTAGGAAAGCAACTGATTTATGTACATTGATTTTGTATCCTGCCACACTACTGAATTGCTATATGAATTCTAGTAATTTAGGGGTGGAGTCTTTTGGGTTTTCCACATAAAGTATTATGTCATCTGTGAAGAGAGAGAGTTTTACTTCTTTTTTGCCAATTTGAATACCTTTTATTCTTTTTTGTTTTCTGATTGCTGTTGCTAGGACATCCAGTATTATGTTAAACAATAGTGCCAAGAGTGGGCATCCTTGTTGTGTTCCTGATCTTAAGGGAAAGGCTCTTAGTTTTTCCCACTGAGAATGAAACTTGCTGTGGGCCTTTATAGATGGTTTTTATGAAATTTAGGAATGTTCCCTCTATCCCTACACTATGAAGAGTTTTAATCAGGAAAGAATGATGTATTTTGTCAAATGCTTTGAAACTAGAACTCAATCACAAGAAAAAATTTGGAAGAAATTCAAACACTTGGAAGCTAAAGACTATCCTGCTTAAGAATGTTTGAGTCAGGGACGCCTGGGTGGCTCAGTTGGTTAAGCGGCTGCCTTCGGCTCAGGC
>ML094952.1:20147-38005 GCA_003697995.1 Taxidea taxus jeffersonii | reverse complement strand
GTCAGGAAATGACAGATGCTGGCGAGGATGTGGAGAAAGGGGAACCCTCCTACACTGTTGGTGGGAATGCAAGCTGGTGCAACCACTCTGGAAAACAGCATGGAGGTTCCTCAAAAAATTGAAAATAGAGCTACCTTATGACCCAGCAATTGCACTACTGGGTATTTACCCCAAAGATACAAACGTAGTGATCCAAAGGGGCACATGTACCCGAATGTTTATAGCAGCAATGTCCACAATAGCCAAGTTATGGAAAGAACCTAGATGTCCATCAACAGATGAATGGATAAAGAAGAAGTGGTATATATATACAATGGAATACTATGCAGCCATCAAAAGAAATGAAATCTTACCATTTGCGACAATATGGATGGAACTAGAGCGTATTATGCTTAGCGAAATAAGTCAAGTGGAGAAAGACAACTATCACATGATCTCCCTGATATGAGGAAGTGGAGATGCAATGGGGGTGGGAGTTAAGGTGGTAGGAAAAGTAAAAATGAAACAAGATGGGATCGGGAGGGAGACAAACCAAAAGAGACTCTTAATGTCATAAAACAAACTGAGGGGGGTGGGGGGAAGAGGGGTTGGGAGAGGGTGGTGGGGTTACATTATATGTTTAAATAAAGCTTAAATTAAAAAAAAAAAAAGAGCTATGCTATGATCCAGCAGTCTCACTCCTGGGTATTTACCCAAATAATACAAAAGCACTATTTCAAAGAGATATATGAACCCAATGTTTACTGTAGCATTTTTCAAAATAACCACAGTATAGAAGCATCTCAAGTGTCCAATAATAGACAAAGGGATAAAGATGATGGATATGTGTGTGTGCACACACACAATGGAATATTAATCAGCCATAAAAAAGAGTGAAATCTTGCCATTTACAACATGGACGGAGCTAGAGATTATAATGCTAAGCAAAATAAGTCAGTCAGAGAAAGATAAATACCATGATTTCACTCATTTGTGGAATTTAAGAAATAATACAATTTAACACAGGGAAAACAAAAAAGAAGAGACAAACCAAAAAAAAACCACTATTAAGTATAGAGAAAAAACAGATGGTTACCAGAGGGGAAGTGAGTGGGGGAATGGGAAAATTGGTGAAGGGGAGTAAGAGTACCCTTATCTTGATGAGCACTGAAAAATATATGGAACTCTTGAATCACTCTATTGTATACTTGAAACTAATATAACATAATATATTAATTATACTGCATTTAAAACTTTTAAGAAGTCCCTTTTAATTAAAAGAAGAAGAGTTAAGATTATATATATATATATATATATATACACACACATATATATAAGACCCTTTTAATTATTTAAGTAATAAGATTATATATATATACCATATATATATAAAAGTGCCTTTTAATTAAAAGAAGAGTTAAGATTATATACATATATAATCTTATACATATATATATATGGTAGATAGATATAGACATCATGTATAGAGAAAGATGAAGATCAATATATAGTGAAGATATATATACAAATGCTAGCAGTCTTACATTTACTCATTGAGGTTATATATATGTGTATATGTATGCGTATACATCTATATATGAATATATATAGGTGAAGATGAATATATAGTGAAGATATATATAATATATAAATATAATATCAATATATATTTATATATATGTTTATATATATATATTTACTGATCCTCAATGAGTAAACGCAAGACTGCTTGTATTTATTTTTAATTTCTATTAGCCAACATATAGTATATCATTAGTGTTTCGTATAGTGTTCAATGATCCATTTGTTACATTACACCCAGTGGTTTTGTTATATTTCAAACCAATGCCAGTCTCTAGACAGAGAGAAATATGATGGTATATTGAGAACTTATCAATGACTTATGATATCTGTGTCCTGTGTCCTGAAAAATATAGATGAAAAGTTCAAAAGCTATGCTTTTCATTTTGCATGTTTATTTATTTGAGTGGGTTTATTAGTTTCTACCTGACTAATGCCAATGAAATATATTTTTTTTTTGCCTTTCAAAAATTATCACTTTCAGGAAAAACAATATTGAGGGACCATTTAGTCCTTATATGATGGCATAATTGAAAACAAATGAAAGGAAATAAATACAATTTCATTTTGATATGAAAAAAAAAGTTAAGGCCAAGTTGTTTTATAGAGTATTCCTCAATTTTTTTTATTTTTTTTAAGATTTTATTTATTTATTAGTTAGAGAGAGAGAGAGAGAGAGAGCGAGCACAGGCAGACAGAGAGGCAGGCAGAGGGAGGAGCAGGCTCCCTGCCAAGCAAGGAGCCCGATGTGGGACTCGATCCCAGAACGCTGGGATCGTGACCTGAGCCAAAGGCAGCTGCTTAACTAACTGAGCCACCCAGGCGTCCCCTCAATTTGTTTTTGTCCAACATATATGCATGATAAGATTGAGCTTATGCATCTTTTGTAGTACTATCACAAAATATGTTATATTCTCACCTCATCTTGTCAGAGGTACCTGATTCAATTTTCCTGTGACTGATGATGTTCACTTAATCACTTAAGGTGGTGTGTGCCATGCCTATCAACCATAAAGTTATTTTGTGAGGAGATGGTTTAGAGACTATGTAAATACTTTATTTCTCATCAAATCTTCCATTTATCCATGCATTTATTTATTTATATTAGTATGTACTCATACTTATTTTATTTAACAGACTATAATCCATTGCTACTAATATTTATTTTATGCTCAAATTATTTTATATATGGCTACTATATATATATACATATACATAAATATATATATATATATATATAATCTTCACTCTTCTTTTAATTAAAAGGGACTTCTTAAAAGTTTTAAATGCAGTATAATTAATATACTGTATTATATTAGTTTTAAGTATACACTAGAGTGATTCATGAGTTCCATATATTTTTCAGTGCTCATCAAGATAAGGGTACTCTCACTCTCTTTCACCAATTTTCCCACTCCCCATATTAAGGCTGGCTTCATTATTCTTTTTGTTATTTCCCCACTCTCCTTTTAGCACTTTTTCAGTTTATGACACTGAAGGATGTTCCAGGCTCATCTTACAGTTTTGCTGCCCCAACCCTGGAGTTAACTACTTCCCCAAGAAGCCTAGGTGCCTTTTAGGGCACTGTATTATATTTACAGTAAATATGGCAAATAATATTATATTTTATATAACCATATATTATTAATATCATATATCAACAGTCATATAGTTGTATTAAAATAATATAATATAATATAAAAATATGTATTGCTATGTTAGTCACCATGTAGTTCATTAGTTTTTGATGTAGTGTTCTATGATTCATTGTTTGCATATAACACCCAGTGCTCCATGCAATCCATGCCCTCCTTAATACCCACAATCAGGCTCACCCATCCCCCCCTTCTAAAACTCTCTGTTTCCCAGAGTCCATAGACTGCGTGGTTTCTCTCCCACTCCAATTTCTTCCCCTTCATTTTAACTTTCTCCTAATGCCCTCCATGCTATTCCTTATATTTCACAAATAAGGGAAACCATATGATAATTGACTTAATGGATAAAGAAGATGTGGTCCATATACATAATGAAATATTACTCAGCCATCAGAAAGGATGAATACTGATCTTTTGCATAAGCTTGGATGGGACTGGAGGAGAGTATGCTAAGAGAAATAAGTCAAATAGAGAAAGTCAATTATCATATGGCATAATAATATTTAGAAACGGATATTTGAGTACAAGGTATGCTATTGCTTTGGTTGTTACAGCTTTTAGGTCCTTTTAGGAGACATATTTGGTAATATATGTGTGTATATACGTATACACATCTATCATCTATCATCTTGAAAAGTATGAGCTTACATTGACAACCTCCAATTCCAACACAACAACATGGGATATTATAGTTTTATCTCTTTCTGTATTTGTAATTTCTTTCTTTAATAATAAGAAACTTATTTTCATTATGCTTAAAACATCTCCTTATTTGATCAGTCTCTCTGTATGCAACCAATCTGTCATGGCTGCCAGTGCCTTCTGTATGCTCAGGCCCACCTTATGGCTTCAGGACTAAGTTGTTTAGGGAAAGAAGGGGGGAAGATGAAGATGAAGAAGAAATATTTAAATACTTTTGATATAAAATATGACAATTTAATTTAAATGATGAAATATTATAAGTATTTTAAATATTTCAAAGATATGTTTATGACCTTGAAATAGGGAAGGCCACATAAACTAGATACAAAAGAAAACAAAGAAAAATACAAAAGTGACAAAATTTATTAATTTCGAGAATGTCAGCATTAAAAGCTTATGTATTATAAAATATTCCATATTAGGAGACTAAGGCAGGGAAAGCAATGATATATATAGTAAATGATTGTTACATTCTTAGTTGTCATCTGTAGGAACAAATTAAAATGACTTCCTTTATTTAAAAGAGCCAAGATATCATTTGCCTTTTTTCTCCTTTTTTTTAGGGAATCTCATTTAAAAACACAATAGGCCCTTTAAGAGATCCAAACATTTTGGTTTATTATGCATGGTCACAGGCTTTCTAACCAAGGCATTCTAACCATTATAAACACATACTTCTGAAATTAATGCAAGTTCTCTTACAAGATATAGAAAAGAAAAGTCACAAGTTGCATCTCTTTGTTTTCCAAGGTTAGAGAAGTTTTCATTGTTCCTCCTTTCACATTACTGTATACATTTGTACAAAACATTGTCCATATTTTGCAGTCACTTTCATGCTACTTTATATGCATGTAAATCTGTTAATACTTACTTACATTTCTATCTCCCATACTGGTAAAGTGTCATTTTTTTTTTTTTTTGGTCAGGATTGTTTAATCTCTTTCCAACATAACTTTCTTGATGGGACTCTCATCTTTAGTTGGGGACATTCAACAACATGTATAGTCTTACGGGCTGCCTGAAACTGCATTCTTTCTTATTAAAACTATAGAAGCTAGGGCGCCTGGGTGGCTCAGTGGGTTAGGCCACTGCCTTCGGCTCAGGTTGTGATCTCAGGGTCCTGGGATCGAGCCCCGCATTGGGCTCTCTGATCCGTGGGGAGCCTGCTTCCCCCTCTCTCTCTGCCTGCCTCTCTGCTTACTTGTGATCTCTGTCTGCCTAATTAATAAATAAAATCTTAAAAACAAAACCAAAACTATAGAAGCTAAAAGTCAAGATCCTCTGTCTTCATGGCTTAGCACAGCCAGAGGGTGGGCATGTAACTTTTGTGTAGCCATTTGTATGTGCTTTTTAAGGAATTTTAATCTGTTGTGAATGATGAAAGGATATGGATATAATTGGAGTTTATAATTATTTTAGGTACAACAGTAGCAGCAAAGGATCAGTCTGTGCTTCTGCTTGAACTTTGCTCTGATTACTGTTGGTAGGTCCTCCAGTGTTCCTTTGGTTTCAGCCTACTTTCAAATTTTTGTCTTCCAGTAAATAGTTGTCCATGATACCCTTCCAGTAAATTACAATTTTGTTTAAGTATATCAGAATTGGGTTATTATGTTTGATAAGAAAAACACAGAGTGATACATATTCTTATCCAGAATATGCAAAAATATCTACAGAACAGTAAAAAACTAATAAACAACAAAAAAATTCTCTCTGCTAAATTAACAAGGGTAATAAAAAGGTCTTTCAAAGAATAAGAAGTATGAATAGTACTAGATAAACAGAAAAACATGCTCAAACTCACTAGTTATTAGGAAAACGTATACTTAAATTATGTAATTTCTAACCATCTGATTGGTAATAATTGACACATTAATATCAGGCATTGGTCATGGTGCAGGTTTATAAGTAATCTAATGCAATTCTTCGTGATAGTGAAAAAATTTGGTAAAATCACTTGAAAGTGCAATTAGGCATTATTTATTAAAAATAAAAATTGCAGATGCTAACAACATTCTAATTGAAAACTATTTCAATATCTCCTCTAGAGAAAGTCATAATACAAGGAGGATTATGTCCAGTTATATTTGTAATGATGAAAATCTGGGAACAATTTAAATGTCCATGAGTGGAGCATGGCTGAACTATGGTACACATATAATATGGAATCTCTGAATCAATTAAAAATAAATGAAAGAGATCTATATTTCATGTATGCATATATCTTCATGTAATATTGTTAAATGACAAAAGCAAGTTCCAGAATAATACATATGATAATATACCACTTATATATATATAATATATATAAAGTACTTGTCTTAAAATTATTATTACATCTATCATTTATACCTACAGCTTTTACTTCTCTTTTTAAGAATGTATGTGTGTACGTGTATGTGTGTATTTTTTTTTAAATATTTTATTTATTTATTTGATAGACAGAGATCACAAGCAGGCAGAGAGGCAGGCAGAGAGAGAGGAGGAAGCAGGCCCCTCCATGCAGTGCAAAGAGCCCGATGCGGGGCTCGATCCCAGGACACCGGGATCATGACCTGAGCCGAAGGCAGAGGCTTTAACCCACTGAGCCACCCAGGTGCCCCTATGTGTGTATTTTGAAATAGATAAAAATTGTTTGGAAGATGTATCAGTCAGCATTCTTCAAAGGAACAGAACTGGTGTGGATAGGTGGTGGATAGATAGATGATAGATAGATAGATTAGGTGATAGGTAGATTAGATAGATAGATGGATGGATAGATAGATATAGAAAGATAGATAAAGAAGGAGAAAGGGAGAAGAAGATTGGCTTTTAGGAATCTGCTCACAAAATTACAGATGAAGGTGGTAAGCCCAAAATTCATAGGGCAAGATGACAGCCTGTAAACTCAAGTAAGATTTCTCTGTTACAGTCTTGAGGGAGAAGCTTCTCCAGGAAGCTTCAATTTTTGCCTGTAAGGCTTTCAGTTGATTAGGTGGGTCTCACCACATCATGAGGGTAATCTCCTTTACTTAAAGCCAACTGATTGTAAATGTTAATCAGGCAAACAAAATACCTTCACAAAAATATCTAGACTGATATTTGAACAAACCCCTGACAGAATAGTCTAGCCAAGTTGATACATAAAGTTGACCATCACAGAAAGCCTTGCATCAGGCTGATTACTGTGGTAACCTCTTAGAAAAATAACCACATGTGGTTGATCAAAGGGATTTTTTTCCCAAGAAGTGTGTGTTTCTTATTATATGTTTAACAAAAAATTCTACAAAGAAAATAAATCAAATATTTTAAAAATAACAACATTCCCCCAATACCAAGGGTAGCAGTGGAATTAGAACAAAAAATAATCAAATGTTTATGTGGAGGACTCAGCCCAGTAGTGCCCAATGTTCCATGAATAGATTGTGGACAGGACAGGTTGCAAGTACTATTACTGTTACAGTTTATAGTTACTTTTACAGTTTGGAGATTGTTCCATTGACAAGTGGTGTCAGTCACTTGTCATCATTAAGTTAAAAAGTATTTAATGAGGTATGTGATTTATTTCACAGTTTTTAAAATATTATTTTATTTTTCAGTGTTCCAAGATTTATTGTTTATGCACCACATAATGCACATCCAGTGCTCCATGCAATACGTGCCCTCCTTAATATCCACCACCACCAGGCTCAAAAACTGTTGATATCATGGTTCTATTAAGAATTTGATAAAAGGGGGTGCCTGGGTGGCTCATATGTTTGGGCTTCTGCCTTCGGCTCTGGTCATGGTCCCTGGGTCCTGGGATTGAGTCCCGTATCAGGCTCCCTGCTCAAGAGGGGAGCCTGCTTCCCCCTTTGCCTCTCTCTTTCTCTCTCTCTGTCTCTCATGAATAAATTTTAAACATCTTTTTAAAAAAAGAATTTGGTGAAAGAAATCTTGTGGTTCTACTTCCCAAGGAACTATAAACAAAATCTCTGAGAACAAATGATAAAGTGTTACTAATTCTTGCTTTTCTTTTGTCAAAGACTCTATTTTTTTCAGTCTCATGGCATTTTTGTTTTTCATGACAACTATTTCCTTTTTAAATTCATTCATCTAATCTTCCTTATTGCCTTCATAATTCAGCTGCTTTTATTTGCCTGCCAAACCTACTCCCACCACTATATTCTCTCCTTTTTTCTTCTAATATTATTAGATGAAGGTAAATCATAAGTCAAGAAATCAATAAATCCAACTTAGAAAACCAAAGTTCAGAAAAAAAGATATCTTTTTCAATATACATAATTTTGTTTAGTTTCTTAAATTCCACATATGAGTGAAATCATATGGTATTTGTCTCTGATTGACTTATTTCACTTATCATAATACCCTCTAGTTCCATGCATATGGTTGCAAAGGATTATGGATGGTTTTTCTTTTTCTTTTTTGTTATTATGTTCAGTTAGCCAACATATAGTACAATCTTAGTTTTTGATAGAAACTAAACAGATGAACATAAGGGAAAGGAAGGAAAAATAAAATAAGATGAAAACAAAGAGAGAGAAAAACCATAAGAGACTCCTAACTATAGGAAACAAACTGAGTGTTGCTGGAGGGGAATTATGTAGGGGGATGGGGTGACAGGGTAACAGGCATTAAGGATGGCATGTGATATAATGAGCACTGGGTGTCATACGCAACTCATGAATTGCCAAATTCTGCCACCAAAACTAATAATGCACTGTATGTTAATTAAAATGAATTTAAAAAAAAAATTAAAAATCACCCATAATCCTATTACATGGAGAAACCATCATCAATAGTTTAGCATGTTACTTTCCTTTTAAATATATGTATAATTTTTAAATATACATAATTTTGTATTTAAAAAATTCCTTTCTTATACCAGCCTTGTTATCATAACCTCTTTCATTACATTATAATAACTTTTTAAATGTCATGAATGAGGGGTACCTGGGTAGCTCAGTCAGTGGAGCATTAGTTTCTTTGTTTCAGCTCAGGTCATGATCTCAGGGTTGTGAGAAGGAGCTCCTCTTTGGGCTCTGTGAACAGTGGGAGGTCTGCTTTAGATTACCTCCCTCTCCCTCTGCCCCTCCCCCTGATCTCTCTCTTTCTCTCAAATAAACACATAAATAAATAAACCTAAAAATGAATGAAAGAATTGTTAGTGGATAGAGGAAAAAAATGATCTGGTTTTAAAATAGAGAAAACAGTTCAATCTGTGATACATTACATTCATTGTTACATGAGATATATATTTTATAATAAATTAGACAGAATGGAAAACAGATAAAAGGTGATATATCCTTCAACTTCTTTATAAGAAAGCAAATATAAAATTTGGACACCCTGATTCAGATAATTTTTCATATCTCTTACAGATGCTAGAATGTATTCAAATTTTCTTGTCAAGTTGAAGGGTAATTTAGCAATTAGATTTGGTATACTTAGCTTCCAAATTATTGTATTTATGGGAAATATTTCTCCTTCACATCATGTCCTCTTTTAACCTTTCCTCTGATTGGTCTTGAAATGCCAACTTCCTCTGTGAAGCCTTCCTGGATTTTTCTACTCCTCAGTGGACTTTCCTTCCTCTAAACTCCAGTATTGATTTTAGTCTGCACTATTAACCTGGCTCTTTAGCATATTCTGCCTTATATTGTCAGGTAAATTTTTTGAGTTAAATGTCCTGACCTCTCACATTGATTACAAGTCTCTAGTAGCTAAGGATTTTGTTTTTTAAAACATTTCCTTTAGCCTCTGCCCCACATCACACAGGAAAAAAAAAATGTGGTGTTTTGTAAATCTACTGTACATTTAAGTAAACATTTGCATATTAGTTTTAGAAAAGTTGACACAGGATTTTGAGAGAATTTTAAGTGATATTCCTAAAACTGTAAGTATCCAACTACCAGACTAGTGTTCTTTTCGCTATAATATGGTTGGAGGAACATTTAGCAATGCCTAGTACTTTGATGCTTCCAAAATGCAAGTACATGCATTGCATTATCAAAATCCTAGGGATATTTTAACAACAGAAAATTCTAGGTTCTATACCACAGATGCTGTTCTAATTCTGTCTTGCAGTCTTCTACATGCCAGAAACCATAGTGGGTTCTGGAGATATAAAAACAAATATGTCAAAAATCTGTTCTCAAAAAAATTCAAAGTGCAGTGGGGGAAACATAATTATAAACAAAGTGAATTAGAATACAGTTATATATAACAAAATAAGAGTATATAGAAGAACTTTGAGACCCCAGGAAAAAATGTTCTCTGATGGCTCAGAATGATGTGCTATTCAAAGAGAGTACAAAATAAGAATTAGTCAGATAGGTAATAAGAATTACCTTATACGCAAGGACATAGAAGTTTATAAATCATCACATATTCAGTGCACTTCCAAGTAATTCAATATGTTTAAGACACAGGATGTGTAATGGGCATATTGGAAGGTAAGGGTAATGATGTAAACAAAGATGAGATATTGAAAAATCTTGCACGTTTTACCAAGAAGTGCATTATGTATTCTGTAGGTGATAGAGAATCATAACAAGGGAAGAAAGATGATCACACAAGAACACTCTGACAACAGTGTGGAGAAAAAATTGGAATATGATACTGAAGAACTGTATATTAGTCAAGAGGTAATTGTAAAAACCTGGGGCTTTAATTTGAGCAGTAGCAAGTAGTGGAAATGAGCATAAAATTAATTAAATATACATGAAAAGAGTTGAAGTGGCAGAACCTAATAAATAACAAGATATTGAAAAATCTTGAAATTCTTTTGAATATTTATAGAAAGAAGAAATTAGGCTCAATATAATGACATTATTAAGTTATTTTATTTTATTTTTAAAATATTTTATTTATTTATTTGACACAGAGAGAGAGAGAGATCACAAGTAGGCAGAGAGAGAGGGGGAAGCAGTCTCCCTGCTGAGCAGAGAGCCCGATGCCGGGCTTGATCCCAGGACCCTGAGATCATGACCTGAGCCAAAGGCAGAGGCTGAACCCACTGAGCCACCCAGGTGCCCCTTATTAAGTAATTTTAATTGTAAATTGATTTCTCTTTAGATTTGTAAATAATAATTACTATAAATCTTAGAATAGGGTAAGAAGCAGAAGACTACTGACTTTATAGTCATAAAACATTGTTTAGAATCCTTACACTTCTTGCTAACTATATAAAAATAGATCATGAAATAGATTACATCTTAAAACTCATCGTATATAAAATTGTATCATCTCATCTTGCTACTTCACTGAGTGGCTTTAGTAAATAAAAATAATATAATATTATAGCTAAGAATTTAATATATAAAAATAACAAGTACCATTGCTTTAGGGAAAAACTAGAGCATTTAATGTTGTTATGAAATTTGAGCATTGTGGTTTTATATGACTTTTTTCTGTCCAACTATTTCAGTATTTCATAGACATATAAGACCAGATGCAATATTGCAAGGTCCTTTACTCTCTTCTTATTTCTAAATTTAACACACAGTTTGGATCAACATTTCCTCATCAAACGATACTGTCCTTACTTCAGCATACTTCCAGAGTTCAGTCAAACAAATATAGAATCAAAAGGCTAAAGCAGTATTTTTCTTTAAACAATCCCCAGGTGACCTCTTCAAAGTTTTATATGAGCTAAGACTTTGATATCTCTATCTATGCTTTCCAGTGCCTTTTAATCATCAATGACTAGTATTTGTTCTTAGTTTAAATATAAGCATTCAGAAGCTTAAACTTTGCTGGCCTACAAAAATACTTTTTAAATCCCAGTATGTTATAGAACTGCAAACTAAAACATGTTCTTCTGAAATAATATTACAGATCCCTCAGATTACAGATCCCTACAGATGATCCCTTAGATATGCTTAAGCATTGAAAAAAGTGTCAATAACAGTTTGTGACTCTTCAGGCTGAGTCTATACAAGTAAATTATTCTGAGATTAAAAACAATCACCTTGTTTTCATTACATAGCTATTGTGTTAAGTGAATGTAAGAACAAGAACAACAACAACAACAAAACTCCTAAAATTCCTAGAAGAAAACAGAAAAAGAGCTCCTTGATGTTGATCTTGGCAATAATGTTTTTTTTTTTTTTTTTGGATACAACATCAAAAGCAGAAACAACAAAAGCAAAAAACTAAGTGGCACTACATCAATCAAAAAAGCTTTTCACAGCCACAATCAGCCAAATGAAAGAGCAACCTACAAAATGGGAGAAAATATTTACAGAATATATATCTACTAAGGGGTTAATATACAAAATATATAAGGAAATCATACAACCAAACAGCAAAAAAAAAAATGCAATTAAAAATGAATCAAAGACATACAAATGGCCAACAGGTAAAGGAAAAGATGTCCAACATCACTAACCATCTAGGAAATGCAAATAAAACCACAATTATATACTACCTTACACCTATTAGAATAGCTATTATAAACATATGATCCTCTCAATTGATGCAAAGAAAGCATTTGGCAAAATACATCATCCTTTCCTGATTAAAACTCTTCAAAGTACAGGGATAGAAGGAATATTCTTCAGTATCAAAAAAGCCACCTACGAAAAGCTCACAGTGAATATCATTATCAACAGGGAGAAATTAAGAGCTTCTCCCTTAAGGTAAGAAACTTGGCAAGGATGCCTACTTTCACCATTATTGTTCAACATAGTGGTAGAAGTCCTAGCATCAGCAATCAGATAAGAAAAATAAATAAAGGCATTCAAATTGACAAAGAAAAAGTCAAACTCACTTTCTTCACAGATAACATGACACTTTATGTAGAAAACCCAAAAAACTCCACCCCAAGTTATTAGAACTCATACAGCAATTCAGTAATGAGGAGGATACAAAATTAATGCACAGAAATCAGTTGCATTTCTATACACTAACAATGTAACTGAATAAAGAGAAATTAAGGAGTCAATTCCATTTAAAACAGCTCCAAAAACCATAACATACCTAGGAATAAACCTAACCAAAGAGGTAAATGATCTACACTCCAGAAACTACAGAACAGTTATGAAAGATATGGATGAAGACACAAAGAGATGCTCATACTCAAGACACAATCTATGCTCATGGTTTGGAAGAATAAATATCATCAAAATGTCTCTTGCCCAGAGCAATTTAAACATTCAATTAAAACTCTATCAAAATACCATTGGCATTTTTCACAGAGCTTGAACAAATAATCCTAAAACTTGTATTGAACCAGAAATGACCCCAAATTGCAAGGGGAATGTTGAAAAAGAAAACCAAAGCTGGAGACATCACAATGCTTTACTTCAATCTATGTTACAAAGCCATAGTCATCAAGACAGTATGGCACAAAAACAGACACATAGATCAGTAGAGAATAGAGACTCCAGAAATCAACCCTCAACTCTATTGTCAACTAATCTTTGACAAAGCAGGAAATAACATCTAATGGAAAAAAGACAGTCTCTTCAATAAATTGAGTTGGGAAAACTAAACAGCCACAACCAAAAGAATGAAATTGGGCCATTCTCTTACACCATACACAAAGATAAACTGATGTATTTTATGGTGATGAAAATAAGACAATAAAAAAGATAAACTAAAAGTGGATGAAAGAACTTAATGTGAGATAGGAATCCATCAAAATCCTAGAGGAGAATATAGACAGTGACCTCTTTGACATTAGCCACAGCAATTTCTTTCAAGATGCATCTCTAAAGGCAAGGGAAACAAAAGCAAAAATGAACATTTGGAACTTCATCAAGATAAAAAGCTTATGTACAGCAAAGGAAACAGTCAAAAAACCTAAGAGGTGACCCACGGATGGGTGAAGATACTTGTAAATGACATTTCTGCTAAAGGGCTTACAATCCAAGATGTATAAAGAACTTATCAAACTCAACAGCCCCCCCAAAAAATCCAGGCAAGAATTGGGCAGAAGACATGAACAGACGCTTCTCCAGAGAAGACAAAGAAATGGGTAACAGACATATGAAAAAATGTTCAGCATCACTAGCCATCAGTGAAATACAAATCAAAACCACAATGAGATATCACCCTACACCAGCCAGAATGGCCAAAATTAAGAAGACTGTAAACAACAAGTGTTGGTTAGGTTGTGGAGAAGGAGGAACACTCTTGCACTGTTGGTGAGAATGCAAGCTGATATAGCCACTCTGAAAAACACTATGGAGGTTCCTCAAAAAGTTAAAATTAGAGCTACCCTTTGACCCAGCAATTTGACTACTAGGTATTTACCCTGAAGACACATATGTAGTAAAAAGAAGGAGCACTTGCACCCCAATGTTCATAGCAGCAATGTCCATAGTAGCCAAACTGTGGAAGGAATCCAGATGCCCTTCAAGAGATGAATGGATAAAGAATATATGGTACATAAATACAATGCAGTATTACTCAGCCATTAGAAAGGATGAATAACCACTATTTGCGTGAACATGGATGGAACTGAAGGGGATTATGCTAAGTGAAATAAGCCAAGCAGAGAACGGCAATTACCATATGGTTTCATTAATACGTGGAACATAAGGAATAGAGCACAAGACCACAGGGAAAGGGGGGAAAACTGAGTGGGAAGAAATCAGACAGGGAAACAAACCATGAGAGACTCCAGACTCCAGGAAAAAAATAAACTGAGGGTCACAGAAAGAAGGGGGGAGGGGTGATAGGGTGACCTGGTGATGGATATTAAGGAGAGCACATGTTGGGGTGTGCACTTGGTGTTATATGCAACTAATGAATCATTGAACACTGTAACAAACACTTATGATATACCATATGCTGGCTAACGGAACATAATGAAAAAAAATAGCTATTACTAAAAAGATAAAAAGAATAGGTGAGGATGTGGAGAAAAGGAAACTGTGCACTGTTTATAGGAATGTAAACTGGTGCAGCCACTACAGAAAACAGTATGGAGATTCCTCAAAATATTTAAAAGAAATAGGACTACCATATAATACAGCAGTTCTACTTCTGGGGGTATATTCAAAGGAAATAAAACCAGGATCTAGAAGAGTATCCACACACCCATGTTCATTGCAACATTATTTACAATAGCCAAAATAAGGAAACAACTTAAATGTCCAACTATGGATAAATAGATAATGAAGATATCTTCATTGAAGAGGAGAAAGAAGAAATCCTGAATTTGTAACAACATGAGTAGAGATGTTGGTGGAGTTGTGCTAAATAAAATACATCAGAAAGAGAAAGACAAATACTGTGTGATATCACTTATGTGTAAGTCTAAAAAAGCTGAACTCATAGACACAGATTGTAGCATGGTAGCTGCAAGGAGCTGGGCAATAGAGGAAATAGGGAGAAGTTGATCAAAGGGTACAAACTTCTAGTTATAAATTAATAAGTTCTGGAGATCTAATATAGACCACAGTGATTATGGTTAACAATACTAATTGTATATTCTTATTTTATTTTATGCACCATCTGCAACAGCTTATGTAGTTTTCTGGCTACTCTGTCCTCAAGACTCATAATTCCCACCTCCCATTTTCAGCTGAAAATTCCATATTTCCTCAAATAATATGCTCGAATTTCTCTGCCTTGGTGAAACTTCTGCGTATTCCCCCCGACTGAACTATCTCTCTCTTGAATTCTACCATTATTAAAGCCTTTTATGTTATTGGTTCATTTCTACCTTATATTTCCTCCTTACAATTTCTGCATTTTCAGGGCAGTGTCTGTCTCTTATAAATCTCTATGTTGTACCTTTTGCAGCATTTACTCAATATTTAATAGCAGAACAAATGATATAAGACAACGTATTACTAAGTACCAAAGCAAGTATGAACAGAAATCAATCCTGTAGTAGTTAAGAGGACTAAAAGACTACTGGAGGAAAAATAGTTCACATAGATGTTACTTGGACTGGATTTCCATAGGGAAGGTGGATGAGAGATGAAAAATAGAGTTCACATAGTTAAAACAAGTTTCTTAATTATGAATCACTCTTTAAATAGACTTACCAATTTAGGAGCTGGTATTATTCACCAAACACAGACATTCCCTATGGGAGCAGTCTTAAAACCTAGGACATGGAGTTGCAGAACAGAAAACATGTTTTCTGCCAACAGGTAAACTTCTCTATTTCTTTTCTTTGTTAGTAAGGTAGAATTTAGTGATTCATCAATTGCATATAACACACTCTGCCCATTACATCAAGTGCCCCCTTAATGTCCTTTACCCAATTATCCCTTCCTCTCACTCATCTCTCCTCCAGCAACCCCCAGTTTATTTTCTAGAGTTCAGAGTCTCTTATGGTTTGCCTCCTTCTAAATTTTCTTCTTATTTTTTTTCCTTTTCCCCCCTATGTTCATATGTTTTATTTCTTAAACTCCACATATGAGTGAAACCATATGGTATTTGTCCTTCTCTGACTGATTCATTTCACTTTGCCTAATACTCTCCACCTCCTCCATCCACATTGAGACAAATGGCAAGGTTTCATTCTTTTTTATGTCTGAGTCATATTCCATTGTGTATATATGTCACATATTCTTTATCCATTTATTAGTTGATGAACACTTGGGTAGTTTTTATATGCTTTGGGTACATACATAGTAGGGTGATTTCTGGACTCTAGGGCACTTCCGTTTTTAACTTTTTGAGGAACATCCATACTGTTTTCCAGAGTGGCTGCACCAATTTCCATTCCCACATTTCAGGACGCTCCCCCCTTTTTTCTACATCCTTGTCAACACTTGTATCTTGTGTTGTTGATTTTAGCCATTCTGAGGTGAGGTGTGAAGTGATATCTCATTTTATTTTTGACTTGTATTTCCCTGATGATGAGTGATGTGAGCATCTTTTCATGTGTCTGTTGGCCATTTGTGTATCTTCCTTGGAAAATATGTCTATTCATATTTTCTACCCATTTTCAACTGGATTATTTGATTTTTGGTTGTTGAATTTTATAAGTTCCTTTTATATTTTGAATATTAACCCTTTGTTAGATATGTTATTTGCAAATATATTCTCCAGTTCCTTAGGCTGACTTTTCATTTTGTTAATTGCTTCCTTAACCATGCAGAAGCTTTTTTATTTTGAAGAAGTCACAGTCATTCATTTTTGCTTTTCTTTCCCTCACTTCAGGAGACATATCTGGAAAGAAGTTTCTGTGACTAATTCAAAGAGGTTGCTGTCCAGTTTTCCCAACACCATATGTGGAAGAGTCTGACTTTTTCAACTGGCTGTTCTTTTCTGTATTGTGGAAGGTTAACTAAACATATAACTGTATGTTAATTTCTGGGTTTCTATTCTATTCCATTGATCCATGTTTCTATTTTTGTGCCAGTACTGTACTATCTTGATCACTCCAGCTTTGCTATATAATCTGAAGTCCAGAATTGTGATACCTCCAGCTTCGCTTTTCATTTTCAAGATTACTTTGGCTAATCAAAGTAGATTGCATACAATCACAAAAGACCACTTTTGTGATTGTATTAGGGGTCTTTTGTGATTGTATACAAACTATAGGATTGTTTGTTCTAGCTCTGTGAAAAAAAATGCTATTGGTATTTTAATAGGGGATACGTTATATGTATGGATTATTTAGGTTATAAAGATATTTTAATATTTGTTCTTCCAATCCATGAACATGGAATGTCTTTCCGTTCCCTGGTTTTTTGTCTTGAAATTTTTTATTAGTTATTTTATTGTTTTTGGAGTACAGAACTTTCACCTCTTTGGCTAGGTTTATTCCTATGTATCTTATTGTTTTGGATGCAGTTGTAAATGTGGTTGATTCCTTAATTTCTCTTTCTGCTACTTTATTATTAGTGTATAGAAATGGAATATATTTCTGTACATTGATTTTGTTTCCTGTGCAATAAAGAGATTCTTGTATCAGTTCTAGAATTTTTGTGTGAAATCTTTCAGGTTTTCTTTTAATTAATTAATCTACTTATTTAGTTACTTTAAATATTT
>ML094952.1:4339-20047 GCA_003697995.1 Taxidea taxus jeffersonii | reverse complement strand
GGGGGGGCGGTGGCAGAGAGAGAGAGAGAGAGGCAGAAGCAAGAAGCACAGAGCCAAACATGGGGCTTGATCGCAGGATCCTGAGGTCAGGACCTGAGCCAAAGTCAGATGCTTAACTGTCTGAGCCACCCAGGCTTCCCTCCTTTGGGTTTTCTATGTAGAGTATCATATCATCTGTAAATCATGAAAGTTTTAATTCTTCCTTTATGACTTGGGTGCATTTATTTTTTTCTTGTCTAATTGCTAAGACTAGGATTTCCAGTACTATGTTAAATCACAGTAGATAAAGTGGACATTCTTCTCTTGTTTCTGAAGACAGAGGAAAAGTTTGCATTTTTTTCTCCATTGAGGATGACATAAGGTGCAAATTTTTCATATATGGCCTTTATGATGTTGAGGTGTGTTCCCTCTATTCCTACTTTATTGAAGGTACTTTGTCAATTTCTTTTGTATCTATTAAGAGGGTTATGTGGTTCTTATCCTTTCCCTTGTTAATGTGGTGTAGCACATTGATTGATTTGCATATATTGTAATACTCTTTCAATTTAGGAATAAATGTCACTTGACTGCGGCTGTTCTAGATTTTTATTTGAAAGTGTGTTTCATTTATTTTCAATTAAATCTGTATCCTAATGAGTTTGATTTTAGTTCTGATTGTTCATCTTCATGTCCCTTTGTCTTTTCCTACAAGACTTTTCATGTAGTGCTTTTATTTGGGTACTTTTATATGTTTAATGATGTCCACATTAACTTACAGATTTTTAAAAATATGAGCATGTGTTTTTAATTTCTAGATGAATTTATTTTAGGAGATTTTTTTGTTTATTTATTATTTCATTACATTGAAGTTGGTGAATATATTCTGTTTAGATTTAGTTATTTTGATTTCATTATATTTCCATTATGGCTTAGTAAATAATCATATTTTTAAAATCACACAATATTGAATAAAATATGTATTCTCTATTGGGTTCAAAGTATTCTGTGTTGATCCAAATTTTCTTAAACTCAGTATTTCAAAAATCTACTTAAAACTTTTGTTTTTGAGGGGCGCCTGGGTGGCTCAGTGGGTTAAATCTCTGCCTTCAGCTCTGGTCATGATCACAGGGTCCTGGAATCAAGCCCCACATCGGCTCTCTGCTCAGTGGGGAGCCTGCTTCCCCCTCTCTCTCTGCCTGCCTCTCTGCCTACTTGTGGTCTCTCTCTCTTTGTGTCAAATAAATAAAATCGTTAAAAAAAACTTTTGTTTTTGAAAATGTGTTAAACTTTCTATGATAATTGTAGATTTTTCAATTTCTTCTAATTATAATTATTCTTCTAAATATTTATAACTTATTGTATATCCCTTTGTATATTTTGTCCTTTTGAATTTTTAAGTTATATTATTAGGTGCATAAGATTCACATATTGTATGTTTTTGTAATGATTTGTTTTTCTTTTCATCAAAATAAAGCAATTAGTTTTTCTTTGTAATTTTCATTCTAAATTTTAAATAGTTATATGCCTATACCCTGTAACTGCTGTCTCCTTTTAAGACTTTTCCAGGTATAATTTTCTTATTCCTTCATTTATTAGATTTCTGGATCATTCTTTTAAAGTTTCTATTTAAATTTCATTTAGGTGGGGCACCTGGGTGGCTCATTGGGTTAAAGCCTCTGCCTTCGGCTCAGGTCATGATCCCAGGGTCCTGGGATCGAGCCCCACATCAGGCTATCTGTATGGCAGGGAGCCTGCTTCCTCCTCTCTCTCTGCCTACTTGTAATCTGTCTGTCAAATAAATAAATAAAATCTTTAAAAAAATAAATTTCAGTTAGGTAACATAGTGTAGTATTGATTTCAAGTGTACAGTATAGGGATTTAACACTTCCATATAACACCCGGTGCTCATCACAAGAGCACTTTTTTTTAAGCTTTTATTTAAATTCCAGTTAGTTTGGATACAGCGCAATATTATTTTCAGTGTATAATTTATTAATTCCACATTCCATACAACACCCTTCACTCATCACAATTTCACTCCTTAATCCTCATCATATATTTAACCCATCCCCCCATGTGCCTCCCCCCTGGTAACCATCCCAATTTCTCTCTTTAGTTAAGAGTCTGTTTCTTGGTTTGTTTCTCTCTTTCTCTCTCTCTCTTTTTCCATCTGCTCATTTGTTTTGTTTCTTCAATTCTTCATATGAGTGAAATCATGCAGTATTTGTATTTCTTTGATAGACTTTGCTTATCAAAATACACTCTAGCTCCATCCATGACAAGGCACTTCGTAAGATTTCATTTCTTTTATAGCTGAGTAATACTCCATTACTTATATATGCATTTATTCCATATATGTGTCACCTTTTATTTATCCAGTCATCAGTTGATGGACACTTGGGGGTTTCCATAACTTAGCTATTGTAAGTAATGCTGCTATAAACATTCAGGTACACATGTCCTTTTGAATTAGTAGTTGTGTATTCTTTGAGTAAATACCTAGCAGTGTGATTGCTGGATTATAGGGTACTTATATTTTCAACTTTTTGGGGAATGTCCACATTGTATTTCAGAGCAGCTGCACCAGTTTTCATTTCCACCAACAGTGCAGGAGGGCTCCCTTTTCTCCACATCTTTGCCAACAACTGTTGTTTCTTGTGTTGTTCATTTTATCCATTCTGAAGTGAGGTATGAGGTTATATCTAGTTGTACTTTTCAACTGTATTTCTCTGATGATGAGTGCTGTTTAGTATCTTTTCATGTATTAGTTAACCACCTGTATCTCTTCTTTGGAACAATGTCTATTCATGTTTTCTTCCCACTTTTAATTGGATTATTCATTTAAAAAAAGTTAAAAATGGTCTTGAATAAGAGTACTGAGTGGTTTAGTCAGTTAAGCATCTGACACTTGATTTTGGCTCAGGTCACAATTTCAGGTTTGTGAGATTGAGCCCTGTATCAGTCTTCATGCTCAGAAGGGGGAGTCTGCTTGGGAGTCTGCTTGAGATTCTCTGTCTCCCTCTCCCACTGCTCTTCCCTCTCTCTCTCTCTAAAATAAATAAATAAATCTAAAAAATGGTCTTGAACCCTACATTTCCTTCTTTAAAATAACTTCTTAAAAACCTGATTTTAAAAAGGAATAAATAAACAAGTTATTTATGATATTAAAAATTGTAAATAATTAACCTAAAAGGATGAACCTAAAAGTATCAGATTTTTTAAAAGATTTTATTTATTTATTTGTCAGAGAGAGAGGGAGAGAGAGCGAGTGAGCACAGGCAGACAGATTGGCAGGCAGAGGCAGAGGGAGAAGCAGGATCCCTGCCGAGCAAGGAGCCCGATATGGGACTTGATCCCAGGATGCTGGGATCACAACCTGAGCTGAAGGCAGCTGCTTAACCAACTGAGCCACCCAGGCATCCCAAAGTATCAGATTTTTAATAGAAACTTTCAAATTTAGAAGCCAGTGGAGTGTCTCCTTAAAATTACTGAGGAAAGATTATTTTATTTCTAGAACTTATATCACAAAAATTATAAAACTTCTTTAAAAGTATGTTGAAAGTTTTATCTTCTATTTAAAAATTTAGAAATAATTAAATTCTTACAAAGTTACTAGATAGTATGTTCAAGGAATATTGAGGGAGCCAACCAAAACTGGGTGATACCCTATTTTGGTATGAATGACCACACTATCTGGAGATATTAGTAATTATTTTTATTGCCTGAGTGACCAAGGGAAATTAGTTCTCTGAATCTTTGATTCCTTAGTTGTAAATCAGGGATCATAACACATAGTTCACCTAATTTACAGGGCTCTAATGAGGATTAAATTAGGTAATGCAGTAAAGTTCTTGTCTCAGATGCTGTATAGAATTTTTTTTCTTACCTCACTACTTTAGAATCCTTCAACATTAGTTTTAAGAGAATCTGACTTTCTATAAATACTGCAATGAAATATCCTCAGGAGATTATATCTATAGAGTAGATAGATAAAGAGATATAATCTGTATCTATATATCTGTATCTATTTAATTTATATCTATCTATATATGCATACATATACATACCAATATAAATATATATTCAGATATAAATATATCTACATATCTATATCTATACAATATATCAGTATTTTTCTATAATTTGGCATATCATAATAGCACATAGTGCTTATAAACAAATGTTAATTGCAGTTCCTGTCCTCAAAGACTTTACAATCTAGTTTAAGTACAAGATTAATGCATATACAAATAAAACCTTGAATATACTGTGAACTTCAGCACTAATACTCATAACTAAATAAAATTAACTACACAGAGTAATCTCTAAGTAGAATATATGCATTGTTTGCCTTCTGCCTATAACATCTTATTTAACATAAATATAAAGATTTCTTAAACAGTTTAGGAATCTTTAGCAAATATTATACCTCTCAACACATTTTGAGAACAAGAGTAAGGATATTATAGGTAACTTTATCAATCTCCATGTTTTCATTGGCAGTATTTTATAATAAGAATATGTTTTTTTGTTCTTTTAGGCAAGTGTTCCTTTAATTCTTTTATTTTTATTTTTATTTAAACATATAATGTAACCCCACCACCCTCTCCCAACCCCCCCCCTCAGTTTGTTTTATGACATTAAGAGTCTCTTTTGGTTTGTCTCCCTCCCGATCCCATCTTGTTTCATTTTTTTCTTTTCCTACCCCCTTAACCCCCGCCCCCATTGCATCTCCACTTCCTCATATCAGGGAGATCATATGAAATCTTACCATTTGCAATGACATGGACGGAACTAGAGGGTATTATGCTTAGCGAAATAAGTCAATCGGAGAAAGAATATGTTTTTCTGTGCTACAGAATGATTCTGTACCAAAGATATATATATCACACATTTTTTTAACATTATTGTTAATATTTTTCCTATAGTTGTAAAATGTCCAGCCTGGAATTACTTCAGAGACTGGATTAATTAACTCTTAAATTGTAGTAAGGAAATGGAGAATGAAGGGAGGCCTGGGTGGCTCTGTCAGTTAATCATCTGCCTTTGGCTCAGGTTATGATCCCAGGGTCCTGGGATAGAGTCCCATACTGGGGGGGGGTCCTTGCTCAGCAGGGAACCTGCTTCTCCCTCTGCCTGCTGTTCTCTCTCTCTCTCTCTCTCACACACACACACACACACACACACACAAATAAATAAAACATTTTAAAAAAGAACTATTAAAAAAGGAAATGGAGAATGAAAAAGATTATAATCCCCTAGGAGGTGTTTTCAAATTGTTCATGCTATCCACTGCAAAAGATGTGACACCACCCCTCTCCCCATCACATGCAAACATCCTGGTGTTAACGACTGGTAAAAGGTGTGTGTTGAAAGGAAAATGGTGGAGAAAATATTGGAAATTACTAGTTTTCCATTACAAAGGGGCAGGTTGTATAATTCCCAAGTTAATGGTTATTTCCCTAACCCACTGGCCTGGTTTTTAGCTCTAATATTTTATCTGCACTATAAACATACATATATGGAGTCTTCTCTAGTTCCAAAGGCATATATATAACCTCCTTAAATTCAAAACACTTTGATTTCTGTCTTTCTTATGGATTTATCATATTATATATTTATTATAGTTATTTGTAAATTTCATTGACTTACCTATTAAGCTATATTATATCTCAATCTCATTTTCCTAGCCTAGCATCATACACTGAACCTTGAAAAAATCAGTAATTATGTAACTTAAAAGGAAGAACTAAGATGACCGAAATGTAGGAGGACCCTAGGCTTGCCATGGAGGAGGACTTTAGAAGTCCTTGGCATGGCAAATGTGGAGACCAGCAGGTGCTGCAGTGCACCTGTGGAGGGTAAATAGTCCAGAGGGCAGACAGTGTGATCTGACCATCCCCTGTAATGCACTGGGAGACATGATTCCAACTCCTCAGAGCTCATCTGAGAGAAGTGTCATTGTCTCTCTGGGGACAAACAAGCCAGTGGGCGCCATTTATCTCTCCCACCCTTTAGCATAAACTAACTTCAAAAAGCAGTACAGCTCCCACAGTGGTGACTCAAAACATGACCCACCCCCCTGTGCTCTGCAGGTGCTGTTTTTCTCAGGCAACTATGTCTGAAAATCAGCATGAAAATCTCTTCCCCAGGATACCATCACAAATTCCCCAAATGCACCACATCTATGGACCATAGAGCTCTGCAAACCTTCAGCTCTAGGTGAAATAGGATCAGGTCTCTTTAACAAGCAGACCAGAATACACCTAGCTGAGACTTGCCACACTCTGACCAAGGTCCAAACCCTCCCCACTGTAGGCAAGGAAAAACTGGGCATAGGACTGACCTAAGGACAAGAACAGCCAAAACACAGTAGCAGAGTGTACACAGTATGCATCAGAGACACTTCCTAAAGTGCCAGGCATTGGACAGTATATCCCCTCCTCTTTATAAAGCCAGCATTCTCAGAAGCAAGAAACATAATGGAATTTCCTAACACAAAGAGGAAGACAGAGACCTAGACAAAATGCCAAGACAGAGGAATTCACCCCCCCAAAAAAGAAGATAAGGTCACAGCCAAGTATCTGATTAAAACAGATATAAGTCATATGCCTGATCCAAAATTTAAACTTACAATAATAAGAATAATACCTGGGCTTGAGAAAAATACTGAAGACACCAGGCAGTCCCTTACAGCAGAGATAAAAGGCATAAGACCTAGTCAGGTGGAAATAAAAAGTGTTATAACCAACATGCAAAACTGACTGGATGTAATGACCACAGGGATAGAAGAAGCAGAGGAGCAAATCAGTAACATAGAAGATAAAATTATGGAGAAAAAAATGAAGCTGAAAAGAGAGGGAAAGGAGAATATTGGATCATGAACATGGTCTTAGGGAACTCAGTGATTCTATAAAGCATAATAAAGTTTATATCATAGGAGTCCTAGAAGAAGAGAGGGGGAAAATCTAGAAGGTTTATGTGAGCAAATTATAGTTGTAAACTTCCCTAATCTGAGGAAGGAAACAGACACTAAATCCAGAAGGCAGAGAGAATTCCCATCACAATCAACAAAATCAGGCCAGCACAAGACATATAATTAAATTTGGAAAATATAGACATAAGGAAAAAAATCCTAAGAGCAAGAAGAGAAAAGAAATGCATAACTCACAAGGGAAGTTAAATAAGATTAGCAGCTGATCGCCCTTCTGGCAGGCCAGAACAGAGTGCCATGATACATTCAACGTGCTGAATGGGAAAAATATACAGCCAAAAATGCTCTATCCAATAAAGTTGTCACACAGAATAAGGAAGAGATACAGAGTTTCCCAGACCAAAACAGCAACAAGTAAATGAATTTGTGACTACTAAACTAGCCCTGCAAGAATTATTAAAGGGGACTCTTTGAGTAGGAGAGAAATACCAAAAGTGACAAATGCTAGAAAGGAACATAGAAAATCTCCAGAAACAATAACTTAACAGGTATTACAAAGGCACTAAATTCATATCTATCAATAATCACTGTGAATGTTAATTAACTAAATGCTCTAATCAAAAGACACAGGACATCAAGATGGATAAAATATTATCTATATGTTACCCATGAGACACTAATTTTAGACCTAAGGACACTAGCAGATTGAAAGTGAGGGGATGGGGAACTATTTCTCATGCTAATTGATATCAACAGAAAGCTGTAACAGCCATACTTAAATCAAACTAGATTTCATTCCAAAGACTGTAACAAGAGATGAAGAAGGGCACTCTATCATAATGAGGTATCTAGCAACAAGATCTAATAATTGTAAATACTCATGCCTCTGATTTAGGAGCACCCAAATATATAAAACAATTAATAACAAACATAAAGAAACTCATAGATAATACAATAATAATAGGGGCCTTTAACACCCAGTTTATTTTTTTCTAGTTTTATTGAGATATAATTGATAAACACTAAATTATAGTAAACATAGTATTTGTTTATTATTTTATGTTAGTAAACAATGAATCTTGGAATATTACATCAAGAACTAATGATGTACTGTATGGTGACTAACATAGTACCCTACTTTAAACAATGGAGAGATCATCTAAGCAGAAAATCAACAAGGAAATAATGGCTTTGAATGACACACTAAACCAGATGAACTTAACAGATATATTCAGAATATTTCATCGTAAAGCAGCAGAATACACATTCTTTTTGAGTGTACATGGAACATTCTCCAGAATAGTTCACATACTGACTGAGTCACAAGTCAACCCTCAACTAGTACAAAAAGATTGAGATCATATTTTTCAACTAGAGTGCTGTGAAAGTTGAAGTCAACCACAAGAAAAAAAAAATAGAAAAGACATAAACACACAGAGGTTAGAGAACACCCTACTAAAGAATGAATGGGTAAACCAGGAAATTAAAAAAGAAATAAAAAAATACATAGAGGCAAATGATAATGAAAACTCAACAGTACAAAACCTTTGCGATGGAGCAAAAGTAATTATAAGAGGGAAGTATTTAGCAATACAGCCCTACCTCAAGAAGCAACACAAACTTCAAGCAAACAAACAAACAAAAAACCTAACTGTATACTTGAAGGAGCTAGAAAAAGGACAAAAATGAAGCCTAAAACTGGCATAAGAAGGGAAATAATAAAGATTAGACCAGATATAAATTATAAACAAATGAACAAAAAATTGAATAGATAAATGAAACCAGGAGCTTGTTTTTGAAATAACTGATAAAATTAATAAACCACAAGCCAGACATATCAAAAAGAAAACAGAAAAGATGCAAATAAAATCACAAATGAGAGAGGAAAGACCAACACTACAAAATGCAAAAAATCATAAGAGAATATTACAAAAAAAAAATCTGCCATCAAATCGAACAATCCAGAATAAATGGATAAATTCCCAGAAACACATAAACTATCAAAACAAACAGGAAAAAATAGAAAACATTAATAGACTGATAACAAATGAAGAAATAAAAATAGAAATACAATTAGCAATCAAAAATCTCCCAACAAACAAAAGCTCAGGGCCAGAAGTCTTTCTAGCAGAATTCTAAACACTAAAATAAATAAATAAATACCTATTACTCTCTAATTGTTCCAACATAATAGGAATGAAGAAGAGCTTCCAAACTCATTTGATGAGGCCAGCGTTACCTTGATTCTAAAACCAGGAAAAGATCCTACTAAAAAAGAGAAGTACATGCCGATAACTCTGATGAACATAGATATAAAAATTCTCAACTAGATATTATCATGTTGAATCCAACAGCATATTAAAAGAATTGCCCACCATGGACAAGTGGGATTTATTCCTGGGCTGCAGGGTTCATTCAATATTTGCAAATCATTCAACATGATGCAGCACATTAATAAAAGAAAGAATAAGAACCATAGTGTTCTGATAGATGCAGAAAAAGCATATGACTAAGTATAGCATCCATGCTTGATAAAAACCCTCAATAACATAAGGATAGAAGGATCATATCTCAACATCATAAAGATGATTTATGAAAGACCCATAGCTAATATAATCCTTAATGGGAAAAAACTGAGTTTTTTCTCTATGATCAGGAACAAGACAGGGATGTCCTCATTCACCATCATTATTTAATATAGTGTTGGAAGTCCTAGCTTCAGCAATGAGAAAACACAATGGAAAAAAAAAATCCAAATTGGCAAAGAAGAAGTCAAACTTTCACTATTTGCAGATGACATGATACTCTATGTAGAAAACTCAAAAGACTCCACCAAAAAATTGTTATGACCGATCCACAAATTCAGTAAATTTGCAGGATACAAAATCAAGGTAAATAAATTTGTTGTATTTCTACACACGGGTAATGAAGTAGCAGAAAAAGAAATCAAGGAATTGATCCCAGTTACAATTACACCAAAACCCATAACCTTGGAGTAAAACTAACCAAAGAGGTAAAAGATCTGTGTTTTGAAAACTATAGAACACTTACAAATATATAATGTAAGCAAAATTGTATTGTTTTTTCTTATAAACATGTTTTTATTGTTAAGTATTGTGTACTAGCATTCAGTTAGTAAAATAAAAATGCACTAGATATTTCAAATAGGGAGTACTTCTATGCAGGTAATTGATTACAAAATAATTTAAAAGTATAGAGGAGCAAAATAAATGTGTTGGAGAAGTCAGAAACAGAAGATTATACCAAGAAATTAATAATCAATTACAATGCATTGGTTGAAACTCATGAGCCCAAACTTGCCATTGATGTATTAGAAGTATTCATGTGGGACGCCTGGGTGGCTCAGTGGGTTAAGCCGCTGCCTTTGGCTCAGGTCATGATCCTAGGGTCCTGGGATCGAGTCCTGCATCGGGTTCTCTGCTCGGCAGGGAGCCTGCTTCTCCCCTCCCCTCTCTGCCTGCCTCTCTGCCTACTTGTGTGATCTCTGTCTGTCAAATAAATAAAATCTTTAAAAAAAAATAGAAGTATTCATGTGCCATTTCTTCTAATAGAATTGCACTGCTGATGAGATTACACTGTGCAGGTGATGCTACTTCTAGAAACTACTATTGCTACTTCTAGAAGCTCAGTGACCTTATATAATTATAAATTATATAATTTCTAGGGCCCTCAGTCAATAACTTCTAATGCTGCCATTGCTGGAGGTACTACCAAAAGAAGGGAAAATATACACTTTTTTTTTGTTTCTTGCCTGAAACTTCCATGTCAATGCTGCCAACTGGCAAACTAATTAGAAATCAGCTGTGAGGAAGTATATGTTTAAAAGTTTTCTGGCTTCCATACTCTTGTGATACACAGAACATTAAAGTTGGAGAATAGAAATGGAAATTAACATAGTTATTTATCTTCCTTATGATACTACTGTCACCTGGCAGCTTTGTCTTAATGTAAGCCACAACATGTGAATATAAAACTGAAGAGAGCAACAAGTAGAAGGATCTCTGGGAAACCAGATAGATTTATATGGGCTGCAGTTACTCACATAACTATGATTATATCAATAATTAACAAGACAGTATTTACACAGTGCTATTAACATCTCCATTAATTATCCTATGCAGGAGCTTATTAGATGTTCAAATCATGGTACATACTCAGAAAAGAAAGGAACAAACATTTGTTGTTTACTGTTATGCAAGGTGCTTTTCATGTGTTATCCCTCTTTATCCTTGGACCAACTTTGTGGAATGCTGATTTACAGAAAATTAAAAGAGAAAAAAGTTAAAATATGAAAAGAACTATGAAAATGTTCACATATTTAGCCTAAAGAATCTCAGTCTTGGGAATTATCTTTGATTATTTAACCAATAGGAAAAAAAATTATTTCAATTTTACTTATAATTTTAAAATATGGATACTTGTAATAATTGTGAAACTTTGATAAGACCTGGGTGTTGTATATAAGTAATGAATCACTGAATTCCACACCTGAAACTAATATTACACTGAATGTTAACTAACTGGAATTTAAATGAAACCTTAAGCAAGAAAAAAAACATTATAGACATTTTTTAAAAACATTTGTCATAATAACTGAAAAGTTTACATACCATAGTGCATATAAATTACCCAAATTGATAAGACATGCAAATGTAAGCCAAAAATAAAGTGTTATATGAGAGTTACAAAAATAAAAGAGGGGCGCCTGGGTGGCTCAGTGGGTTGAGCCTCTGCCTTCGGCTCAGGTCATGATCCCAGGGTCCTGGGATCGAGCCCTGCATCGGGCTCTCTGCTGGGCAGGGATCCTGCTTCCTCCTCTCTCTCTCTGCCCGCATCTCTGCCTACTTATGATCTCTGTCTGTCAAATAAATAAATAAAATCTTTAAAAAAATAAAATTGTCCCTGTTTATGTAGCTAGTAAAAAAAATAATACACCTATGTTTCAAAACCAATATCAGTTCTGATTCCAAACTCCATGACATTTTCAATAAGTTATTTTTATTAAAATCCATGCTTTGGGGGCACCTGAGTGGCTCAGTGGGTTAAAGCCTTCGGTTCGGGTCATGATTCCAGGGTCCTGGGATTGAGTACCGCATCAGGCTCTCTGCTCGGCAGGGAGCCTGCTTCTGCCTCTCTCTCTGCCTGACTCTCTGCCTACTTGTGATCTCTGTCAAATAAATAAATAAAATCTTAAAAAAAATCCATGCTTTTCCTGATTGGGAAAACCTGGGATGCTGCTTAGTTCTGAGCCTCTCATCCCACCCAGGTGAGGGAACTGACTCTTAGACCACCTACTGTTGAGTGAAGTTATCCCTGCTAAAACTACAATGCTTATCAGAACATATGGAAAGCTGAACAGCCCAGTGAGACTCAATCAGGGAGTTTAGCAGGAACAGCTGATAGTCTGTGGCGCAGAGTGGCCTTGTTTGGCCAGGAAACTTGGAACATGGGTTGGCTTGAGGTAAAACCACAAATAACATTTTCAGCCATAGTGATGTTATCTTACTGTGCCCAGGTAAGGAAACTAATTCACATTAGTTCTCCATACATTAGCCCTCTCAACTAGGCAACATAATGAGAGCACATGGGAAACTGTGCAGCCCATCTAACAACCTTGCTTACAATGACACTTTAACAGAGAGCACAGCCTATGGCTTTTGCCCATCTGTGGAACAAAACTGGTGACCCCATCTTGTAGATGATTTAATATACATTCTCACCAAATTGGGGTTCCAAACAATGATCTTTGGAGACACTGGGGTCTGTTCTGTGCCCTGCCAGTACAGAGAAATTAATTCATAGCTCCATTTGCTACTGAATGTAGTATCCAGTTGCATCCATTTGTTAAGTCTTACCAGAGAACCCAGGAAACGGTGGAGCCCATCCTACAGCCTCACTTAGGTAGGGAACTAGGTCAGTAATTGTATCAACCTCTTTTCAGCCAGTAGTACCCTCTCCTACCTCAGAGCTCTGTCAGTGGTCTTGGCCCAAAATAAACTCTTATAGCAAGCTGCACCTGCTGAAGGATGCTAGCAGCAGACTTATCCAGAAGCCTAAATTGAGCTGACAGGTGAAAATCTGTCTCTGCCAAGGTGAGCCAATAAAGTCTGAAAGAGGATACAGTTCACTCAGATACAAAGATACCAACATAGGGAATAAAAAAAAAATCAGGAAAAAGGGCACCTGGGTGGCTCAGTGGGTAATCCTCTGCCTTCAGCTCAGGTCATGATCTCAGGGTCCTGGGATCGAGCCCTACATTGGGCTCTCTGCTAAGCAGGGAGCCTGCTCCCCCTCTCTCCTTGCCTGCCTCTCTGCCTACTTGTGATCACTCTCTCGCTGTCAAATAAATAAATAAAATCTTTTAAAAATCAGGAAAAATCCAGTAAACATGACAGCACCAAATGAAACTAAAAGTGCTCCAATAACTGACCATAAAAGAAAGGAAAACTTGTCAACTTTCAGACAAATAATTCTCTTAAAGAAGTTTAGTGAACTAGAAGAACACAAAGACAGGGACAACTAATTGAAATTAAGGAAACAATGCAGCAACAAAGTGAGAAGTTCAACAAAGACATAGAAACTATCCCCCCAGAGATGCCTGGGTGGCTCAGTTGGTTAAGCAGCTGCCTTCGGCTCAGGTCATGATCCCAGCATCCTGGGATTGAGTCCCACATCGGGCTCCTTGCTCAGCAGGGAGCCTGCTTCTCCCTCTGCCTCTACCTACCTCTCTGTCTGCCTATGCTCTCTCTCTCTCTCTCTCTCTCTAACAAATAAATAAATAAAATCTTAAAAAAAAAGAAACTATCCCCCCAAAAATTCTAGAGCCGAAAATACAGTAATTGAGCTGAAGAATTCAATAGCCTCAAAAGCAGACTTGACAAGGTAGAAGAATGAATCAGTGATCTAGAAGATGGGACATTTGAAACTATCCAGAGAGGGAATAAAAATGTCAGCACCTAAAACACAAATAATCCAATTTAAAAATATGCTGAAGATATGGATAGATATTTTCCCAAAAAAGACATACAGATGGCCAACAGACACATGAAGAGATACTACATCACTCATCATCAAGGAAATACAAATCAAAACACCAATGAGAGAGACGCCTGGATGTCTCAGTCTGTTAAGAGGCTGACTCTTGATTTCAGCTCATGTCATGATCTCAGGGTCCTGGGATCAAGCCCTACATTAGGTTCTGTGATCAGCAGGGAGTTTGCTTGAGGATTCTCTCTCTCCCTCTTCTTCTTCCCTTTCCCCGGCTGATGTTCTCTCTCTCTCTTTCTTTCTCTCTCTCTAAAATAAATGAGTCAATATTTAAAAAGCTACAATGAAATATTATCTCACACCTGTCATAATGGTTCAAATCAACAATACAAGAAAGAACAGGTGTTGGTGAGAATGTGGAGAAAGGGGAACACTTTTGCACGGTTGGTGGGAATGCAAACTGGTACAGCCACTCTGGAAAACAGTATGGAGTTTTTTTAAAACCTTGAAAATAGAACTATCCTATGATCCAGCAATTGTACTACTAAGTATTTAAACAAAAAATGCAAAAATACAGACTCAAAGGGATACAGGAATCCAGATATTATAGCAGAATTATCTACAATAGCCAAACTATGGAAAGAACCCAAGTGTCCATTGACTAGTGAATGGATAAAGAAGTGGTATGTATATGGAAAGGAATATTACCCAGCCATAAAAAAATGAAATCTCATCATTTGCAATGATATGGACAGAGCTAGAGAGTATTATGTTAAGTGTACAAAGTCATCCAGAGAAACACAAATACCACATGATTTCACTCATGTGGAATTTAAGAAACAAAACAAACAAGCAAATGTAAAAAAGAGAGAGGGAGGGACAAACAAACTCCTAACTATAGAGAACAAAGTGTGGAATATCAGAAGGGAGGGGGTGGGGGATGAGTTAAATAGGTTATTGGAGATTAATCAGTGCATTTGTGATGAACACAAGGTGCTACATGGAACTGTTGAATCACTAAATTGTACACTTGCCACTAATATTACACTGCTTGTTAACGAACTGGGATTCAAATAGAAACTTAAAAAGAGATGCAAAAGAGTGAATAAAGACTATAGGAATTATGGAACATAATTAATAGAAGCCATATTTCGGGGTACCTGAGTGGCTCAGTCATTAAGCATCTGGCTTTGGCTCAGGTCATGATCCCAGAATCCTGGGATTGAGCCCCACATCAGGCTCCCTGATCAACAGGGAGCTTGCTTCTCCCTCTTCCACTCCCCCTTCTTCTGTTTCCTCTCTCAGTGTATCTCTCTGTGTCACATACATAAATAAAATCATTAAAAAACAAAAAGAAACCATATTAAAATGCTATGAATGATATGCTGTCTAAACTGGATACTCTGACAGCCAGGCTAAATGACATAGAAAGAAAGAATTAGTGATCTAGAAGATAAGTTGATAGAAAGGAAGGAAGTTGAGGAGGATAAGGATAAGCAATTAGAAGCCCATGACATCAGACTCAGAGATATAAATGACACCAAGAAATGTTCCAGTTTCATTATTATTGGGCTACCTGAGGGGGTGAAGCAAGAGAGAAATGACTAGAAGATATATTTGAGCAAATCATAACTGAGAACTTACTGAATCTGGGGAAGGAGACAAGCATTCGTGTCCCAGAGGCAGAGAGAACCTCTCCCAAGATCAATGAAAATAGACCAAAACCCTTGCACATAATAATAAAACTTGTTAATCTTAGAGCCAAGGAAGCTATCCTGAGAGCAGCT
>RCUC01045393.1:0-15501 GCA_003697995.1 Taxidea taxus jeffersonii | reverse complement strand
CTTTTTCAATATTCCTTTGGCTATTCGAGGTCTTTTCTGGTTCCATAAAAATTTTAGGATTATTTGTTCCATTTCTTTGAAAAAAAAATTGGATGGGATTTTGATAGGCATTGCATTAAATGTTTAGATAGCTTTAGGTAGCATAGACATTTTCACAATATTTATTCTTCCAATCCATGAGCATGGAACATTTTTCCATTTCTTTGTGTCTTCCTCAATTTCTTTCATGAGTACTTTATAGTTCTCTGAGTATAGATTCTTTACCTCTTTGGTTAGGTTTTTTTCCTAGGTATCTTATGGTTTTGGGTGTAATTGTAAATGGGATTGACTCCTTAATTTCTCTTTCGTCTCTCTTGTTGTTGGTGTAAAGAAATGCAACTGATTTCTGTGCATTGGTTTTATATCCTGACACTTTACTGAATTCCTGTACAAGCTCTAGCAGTTTTGGAGTGGAGCCTTTTGGGTTTTCCACATATAGTATCATATCATCTGCAAAGAGTGATAGTTTGACTTCTTCTTTGCCGATTTGGATGCCTTTAATTTCTTTTTGTTGTCTGATTGCTGAGGCTAGGACTTCTAGTACTATGTTGAATAGCAGTGGTGATAGCGGACATCCCTGCCATGTTCCTGACCTTAGCGGAAAAGCTCTCAGTTTTTCTCCATTGAGAATGATACTTGCTGGTGGGTTTTTCATAGATGGCTTTGATAATATTGAGGCATGTGCCCTCTATCCCTACACTTTGAAGAGTTTTGATTAGGAAGGGATGCTATACTTTGTCAAATGCTTTTTCAGCATCTATAGAAAGTATCACATGGTTCTTGTTTTTTCTTCTGTTAATGTATCACATTGATTGATTTGTGGATGATGAACCAACCTTGCTGCCCTGGAATAAATCCCACTTGGTCTTGGTGAATAATCCTTTTAATGTACTGTTCAATCCTATTGGCTAGGATTTTGGTGAGGATTTTTGCATATGTGTTCATCAAGGATATTGGTCTATAATTCTCTTTTTTGATGGGATCCTTGTCTGGTTTGGGGATCAAGGTGATGTTGGCTTCATAAAATGAGTTTGGAAGTTTTCCTTCCATTTCTATTTTTTGGAACAGTTTCAGGAGAATAGGAATTAATTCTTCTTTAAATGTTTGGTAGAATTCCCCTGGAAAGCCATCTGGCCCTGGGCTTTTGTTTGTTTGGAGATTTTGGATGACTGTTTCAATCTCCTTACTGGTTATGGGCCTATTCAGGTTTTCTATTTCTTCCTGGTTCAGTTTTGGCAGTTTATATGTCTCTAGGAAAGCATCCATTTCTTCCAGATTGTCAAATTTGTTGGAATAGTGTTGCTCATAATATGTTCTTATGATTGTTTGTATTTCTTTGGTGTTGGTTGTGATCTCTTCTCTTTCATTCATGATTTTATTTATTTGGGTCCTTTCTCTTTGCTTTTGGATAAGTCTGGCCAGGGGTTTATCAATCTTATTAATTCTTTCAAAGAACCAGCTCCTAGTTTCATTGATTTGTTCTATTGTTTTTTTTTGGTTTCTATTTCATTGATTTCTGCTTTGATCTTTATTATTTCTCTTCTCCTGCTGGGTTTAGGCTTTCTTTGTTGTTCTTTCTCAAGCTCCTTTAAGTGTAGGGTTAGGTTGTGTATTTGAGACCTTTTTTGTGTCTTGAGAAAGGCTTGTATTTGTATATATTTTCCTCTCAGGCCTGCCTTTGCTGTATCCCAGAGATTTTGGACTGTGTCTTTTCATTATCATTTGTTTCCATGATTTTTTTCAATTCTTCTTTAATTTTCTGGTTGACCCATTCATTCTTTAGAAGGATGCTGTTGAGTCTCCATGTATTTGGACTTTTTCCAAATTTCCTCTTGTGATTGAGTTCTAGCTTCAGAGCATCGTGGTCTGAAAATATGCAGGGAATGATCCCAATCTTTTGATAACATTTGAGACCTGATTTATGACCCAGGATGTCATCTATTGTGGAGAATGTTCCATGGGTACTAGAGAAGAATGTGTATTCTGTTGCTTTGGGATGGAATGTTCTGAATATATCTGTGATGTCCATCTGGTCCAGTGTGTCATTTAAGGCCTTTATTTCCTTTTTGATCTTTTGCTTGGATGATCTGTCCATTTCAGTGAGGGGATTGTTAAAGTCCCCTACTATTATTGTATTCTTGTTACTGTGTTTCTTTGATTTTGTTATTAATTGGTTTATATAGTTGGCTGCTCCCATGTTAGGGGCATAGATATTTAAAATTATTAGATTTTCTTGTTGGACAGACCCTTTGAGTATGATATAGTGTCCTTCCTCATCTCTTATTATAGTCTTTGGCTTAAAGTCTAATTGATCTGATATAAGGATTGTCACCACAGCTTTCTTCTGATGTCCATTAGCATGGTAAATTGTTTTCCACCCCCTCACTTTCAATCTGGAGGTGTCTTCACATAGGGTTTTTTTCTTCTAAAAATTGGGGTACAACTTCTAATAGATCAAAATACACCCTAAATCTAGCACCAGGCTTGATCTAGTCTCCAGCCCAAGCAAGTTCTCTCCACTTTCTTTTTTTTTTTTTATTCTCCCTACCAACTTACCTTATCAACTCCTTTGTTAGAAATTTAAATTTTTTTTTCATCTTTATAGTTATGTGCCAGTAGTACTTTGAACAAAATACCTTTGCTTTAGGCTTTCCAACATGTCTTTAAGCTGAAATAAGCACAATTAACAAAATCCACTGGAATCCTGGCTCTTTGGTAATTGTTTATTAACAGTTACCAAATTAACAATTAACAATTAGGATTTTAAGGTTCTTTTATTTTATTTCAAAATATTTCACAGTTTTCATTTGCTGTGTTTTTTCATTTTTAACACCTTATTATTATATTTGATCCATTTCTCAATGGCAAGAAGATGATCTCTACCCTCATAAAATGATCAAAGGATCATTTTTCCTAAGCTTTTTTTAGTGGGACAATTATGAAGAAGAAAATTTAGTTACAATAGGTTTTGGAGCTCAGTGGCTTCATAAATAAGGTTAACATTCAAACAAATCATTTATTTTTTGCTCTTATTTAGTTAAGTGTGAGCTCTATATAGTTCTCTACTCAGATGTTAAATCATATCAGTTATTATCATGAACCCACAGTATGTAGCACACCATATTCCCTACCATAAAAGTGACATAAGAGCAATGCCTGCGTGGCTTAGTCAGTTAAGTGACCACTTTTGGCTGAGGTCATGATCCCAGGATACTGGTATAGAGTCCCATATCAGGCTCCCTGTACAGCAGGGAGCCTGCTTTTCCCTCTGCCTCTGCCCCTTCTACCCATTCATGCTCTCTTTCTCTCTCTTTCTGACAAATAAATAAATAAAATCTTTAAAAAAAAAGAAGTGGCATAAGAGAGTGATACAGACATTGTTGTTGTTGTTTTTAACTAACTCTTTGGGAAGGGGGAAGAGGGAGAAAATCTTCAAGCAGACTCCCTGCTGAGAGGGGAGACCAACACACAGCTTAATCTTTTGATCCATGAGATCATGACCTGACACCAAGAGTTTGTCACTCAACTGACTGAGCCACCAAGGTGCCCCACAAACATTTGGTTTTAAATACAGTTGAATCTCAGCTCTGCCACTTATAAGCTGTGTAACATTGGGTAAGGCTTAACCACTATGAATTTGAGTTTTTTTCATAACATAAAATGAGGGTTATAACTATCCTAGAAATGCTCTGTTCATTAAATAAGATAACATATATAAAGTAATATAATTCCTGCACCCAGTAGACGCTTAGTTGTATTTAAATGTACTTTTTTTGTTTATCTTTAAGTGGCATACTTGTTTGTCCAAACAACAACAAAAAATTAAGCCATGCCACCATGTAGAGTTTTCAGGAACTCAGGCCAGTTTTATACCCGCTGTTTTTTTTTTTTTTTAATTTTTGAAAATTTGGATTCCTAGAAGTCATCTGGGGAAGTAAATGTCTGAAGTGTATCTTCTTAGGAGCTAGAGGAAAAATAAATAAATGATAATAAAATAGCATCAGATAAACATGCTTACATCAGGCACAAACACACTAGTTACATTCTGAGGAAACCCAGAGTATAATGATATCAAATAGAGGAGCCAACAAGAGAAAGATATTTAAAAACAAAGATTCCCTATCCACATCCCAAATATATTAAAACAGCATATTAGAGAATTAGAACCAGATATGTAAATTTTTATTTTTTTTAATTTTTAAATTATTTTATTTTATTTTTTCAGTGTTCTAAGATTCACTATTTATGTACCACACCCAGTGCTCCATGCAATACGTGCCCTCCTTAATACCCACCACCAGGCTCATCCACCCGCCTTCCTCCTCCACTCTATAGCCTTCAGTTTGTTTTTCAGAGTCTGTAGTTTTTCATGGTTCATCTCCTCCTTCAATTTCCCCCAATTCACTTTTCCTTTTCTTCTCCTAATGTTCTCCATGCTATTCCTTATGTACCACAAGTAAGTGAAACCATATGATAGTTGACTTTCTCTGCTTGACTTATTTCACTCAGCATAATCTCCTCCATTCCCATTCACGTTGATACAAAGTTGGGTATTCGTCATTTCTGATGGCTGAGTAATATTCTTTGTATATATGGACCCTATCTTCTTCATCCATTTGTCTGTTGAAAGGTCTCCAGATTATCTTGATAATGGAAACCATTGAAATAATGATGCACTAGTCAGAATATCTATGCTTTAGCTCTATCAAATCAGATTGTCAGAATGCTACATATTTAAATAATACTAATATGGTTCCTCGTGGAAATGCCTCAGTAAATATAAAGTTTCATATTTTCCTGCTACTCTTATCCATGGTCATTGGTGAAAAGCGTATAAAGAATGAAGACTGTCCTTGCTTTTATGTTGTAAAATTATCCAAGACAATATTTTTCTGCCTGATAGTGTCTTATATGAAGGATCATATCAATAATTTATCTCAAAGATGAAGGCTTATACAGAGAGTTTATCTTTATCTGAAAATCTGTATTGTTTGTTTTTATTAGAAAAGGAGAGTTCGCACATTAGTTTTCCTTTATTTACTTTGACTGCCAGGAAGTTAATATATCTTTAACACCTCAACACAAACCTCCATCTATTATTGGTTGTTGCCTATTTTCCCTTGCTGTAATGATTATAATACAGCTGTAGCTCTTGTTAAAAGCCAGCTGAAGGGGTCCTTTTTGGGGGAGGGGTGGAGAGAAAGAGCAGAATTTTTTTTAAAGTAATTTTTGGCACTCCTAAGCATTATAGATCTCACCAGCTGAATTTTGCTGTATAAAATCATGCCCTGGTGTTGTCTTTTTAAATGTTTTACTCATTTTTTCCATATAGGCTGCTTATAAACAGATGTCCTAATAATATTTCCTGTAATTTAGAATTTCTGATACCAGAATTTTCTAGGACAGACCTAACACATTTAACTTAACCCTATTTTCTTTTGCTCTAAAAGCCTTCTTATAGGCAGTGTTTTTTTTTTCTTTTTAAAGAAAAAGAGTTTTAAGACTTAAAGGAATTTCCTTTAGTATATTATGCTGTTAGCAATTGTACAACCAAGAAGACTTTGAGAAATGGTGTAAAACTCAAGAAGAAACAATGACACATTGAGTACTTTTGCATGTGTAATCACAGGAAATCATTTAATCTTGCTCTACATCCAAGACTCCTTGAATACTTTGAGAAGAGTAAACCTGATTTTATTTGATAGCCTAAGCCATGCATATTTATTGCGTGACACTTCAAGAATGCCATTGCTATTTTCCCACTGACTGATACCTCTTCCTCTCCCTTTCTCCTCTCTTTCTTTCCCCTTTCTACTTCTTTCCCTTTACATCTCCTTCTTTTCCCCTACCATCATTTCTCTCTTGTCACTTTTTTACTCCTGTTTATTCCCCTTTACTTTTCCTTTATACACCATAGTAAAATGTATGTACCTTAATTGGGCTCAGTAAGAACTTAAGGATAAAGCAGTTTCTAATTCTAATTTTAAAAGGAAAATTGCAATTTGTAAGTAAGCTTTCTCGGAGACCTCAAAGTTCCCCAAAACTTGGCTCTCTCTTGGATGTTGGGCCATTGCTGTTTCTCTTCATTGCTACATTTAAATATTTATGCCAAAGAAACTTTGCCAAGTTCATAAGAAGCACAAAAGAAAATAAATTCATTATGCTCAGGGTGATCAGTTTTACCACAAAGTCTACTACAGGGCAGCTGCTTCTTATCATTGTTCATTTCCTTGGATCAGTCAGGTAGACAGCTGGGTTTTTTAAAAGGCATTTTGTTCATTTATGTTCCTTCAAATTGTAAATTAATCATCACATTTTCTGTGTGAATTTTAGCCTGTAGCCCACAATTCTATCACTAGAAAAATTTTCCGATCACTAATTCAAAAAAGTACAAATGACTACATATTCTAGGCATTTTAAACACATGCAAAAACTATGCACAATAAATTACCTTAATTCATTAGAGCTTAAGTAAAACAAGATTCTGTTTTATGTGACTGCAGTATGTTCTTATAATTCCTGTGCAAAATAAAATATGGCTACTGACATATCATCATAGAATATATACAGTGCACTTCACTTTATGCAAAGGGTGTGTTACTGCCTGTACCAGTGTGGCTAGGCATGTGAATTCTCACCCTCTGATACAATCATCTAATAGTAAGTGGTTGAATACTTTCTATGTCTGAACAATGCTAAAACATCTGGCCAATTCAATGGGGAAAACTCAAACTGGTAATTTGGCATCATATAGCTTAAACAGGGGGTTGATTGAAATTTACATTTTGCTCTGGGTTGTTTAGATTTTGTGTGGACAGACTTAACAATAATATAAGACATATTTAAGTTTCTTTTTTAATTGGGTGTTTTGAAGCAGATCATTTTAACTAAACCAAACAATAATTTTAATAGAATTTTGAAGGAAATTATATAATGTAAATCTCAATGGATCTGTGATTGTGTTGCTAATTTTTGTTGCTATTTTATTTTTATTTCTTAATGAAGATGACAATATTGGCATTGCCATAAAATGTGACTTGTTTTTCCAAGAGGAGGTGGGTGAGGAAGGAATTCAACCAAGCTGTTCCCACTTTCTGGGGAAGGTTAAAAAGCAGAAAATTGTTTTGTTTTGTTTTAAGTATTCAGATGTCTCTCTTTGTGATAAACCAACAGCTGTATAGAATCCATCACTCAGCCCTCATTGTCATCATATAAACACTCACAGTTTAAGTAACACAATTACCAAAGTCTCAATTTAAAAAAATAATATTTTTTCTGTGTGTTTAAGTTCAGATATTTCTTAACTTATAACAATAAATTATTTTTATTTGATATGTAATCATAATTTTGCTATAATATCTTAAAAATATTGGGCATTTTCTTGTTTTTTCATAGAGAGTGAGTGGTGTTTATCTCATTACTTTCAGAAAATTAGTCTATTTTCATTAAAAAGAAGGGAAATGGGAAGAACATATAATACAAATAATCTGTTTCACATAATCAGCATATATTAAATATTTGTTAAATTTATTAATTATTCAGGGTTGTGTCCAAATAATGTGTCTTATTAACCAAATAATTTAAGGAAATACTATTGCAAATTGTATTTTTTCGATATAGCGATGTCTCAAGTCAAATGGTAAGTTTTATACCCAAGAAAAAAATCAAAGGAAAATGATTTCTTTTGGTGAAATAAATTATGTCAGAACATTTAATTCCACCAAAAACCTAAATATACCTAAGCTTGTCAAACCAATGATACTTTCTGTAGTAAAAACTTAATCTGACCCATTCAGCAAAATCTCAGTTGACTCTGTGCTTGACAAAGACAAAGGAACTGCCTCTAATCACTTTATTCTGTTACTAATGGACTCATTATTAGAATGGAAGTATCATAATACTTAAGTTTAGAAATCAGATATAGAATGTTAAGTCTTTCATATCTTAGTTTATATATTAGTACACATTTTGCTTTTATCATTAATGTTAAATAATAGTTTACTGTCTTTTCTTATTATCTGGTGTCTAAGTCAGATTCCCTAGCTGGTTCATAAACTCCTCGAGGGCAGTGACCATATCAAATGCATCTTTTGTTTCTTCTAGTTCTGTAGTAGGCATTTTACATCTAAGGAAAATTTTAAAAGTTTAATAAATATTGCTGAATTGATTGGCAGTAAAGTAAATATTTATGAAATGTTCTGTTATTTGTACTATTGAAAGAGCAGTCTACCAAATATATGAGATTTAGTTTTGTCAATAATAAAGTTGATTATTGTTGTGATACATAAGCATAAAGTAAGACTGAGATAATCTAAAATACCCATTCAAAAATTAATTTCCAATCTCTTCCTACAGCTGCTTTTTGAGATCTGGTGATGAATAATAAAACAATCTGATTTGTTTCAACTTATTTCCCTTGCTTTTCTTGTTTACTATCAGATAGATATGCTAATGAACAATGGAATTGCCTAAGAGTGAATAGTAGCAAGAAAAGAAAAGAGAAGGCATGAATAAATTACAAAAAAGGGGGGAGGTAATAGATACCTGAGAATTATTATTACCATTTGAATGGGTATTATGCAGTGATGAATTTTATATTCCTGGTTTGACCCTGTCCATCAGTTCTAAAAAAAAAAAAAAAAAAGAAAGAAAGAAAGAAAAAAAAGTGCTCAGGGACAGATTTAACCAAACTTTCACCAAATAAATAATCTATGTAGGGTGGTAAATGGAAATGATAGTTACTTTATTACCAACAATAGTAATGCTATCTCTAAGACTTCACTTCTGGGCACCTGGGTGGCTCAGTGGGTTAAGCCACTGTCTTCAGCTCAGGTCATGATCTCAGGGTCCTGGGATCGAGTCCCAAATCAAGCTCTCTGCTCAGCAGGGAGCCTGCTACCCTCTCTCTCTCTCTCTCTGCCTGCCTCTCTGCCTACTTGTGATCTCTCTCTGTCAAATAAATAAATAAAATCTTAAAAAAATGACTTCACTTCCATTTAAAAAATTGCAAACGTAAAAAAGCATGAACATCTTGGAATTTTGAGAACTATAAGAAATTTACAGAAGTCATTTAGTACATTGCCCTTTGGGTGAGTGTAAAGCCAAAATGAATATGAACAAAATTTTCTTACGTACTATAGGCATTAAAATTAGAGATATACTGGAGTTTCACTATACAAGGCCCCATATAAAAAAACACTCTTGTCAAGATCCTGTATTGACTCCATATTAGACAAAGGCAATGTACTTTCATTCATTTTTAGTCATTATTAAGATTCCTTAGTAGCCTTCAACATGGTTGGATATAGTCCTTCTTTAAAAAAATATATATATACTTCTGGCATAACACCATTCAAAGATTTAACACAATGCTTAAAATAAAATCCAAAATCTTTTATATAGCCTACAAGGAGCATGATCCGGCTCTTTCCTAGTTCAAATACCTAACCTTGTGCCAATTTCTTCCTTACTTACTACTACACATGCAGCTTCACAGGCCTTCTTTTATTTTCTGAAATAGAGCAATCAGGGCCTTTGCATATACTATTAAATATGTTAATACATGTAAAGAACACAGCACAGAATCTAAAACATAAGTTTTCAATAAAAATGCTTACATTTTTATTACTTATTGTTTATTAATATTTAATCCTCATAAAACCCTATAAGTGAGTCTTATTATTCCTTTTAAAAGTGGAGGAAAACTGGTGCACAAAGAAGGTACATAATTTGCAAGTTGCAAGACCACATACTTGGTAAATGGTGAAGCAGTAGGGCTGGAATGCAAACTTGGCAAGTCCGGCTTCAGAGCCCCAACTTTTAACCACTAGCCTATAAAGAAGCCTAAAGAAGGTAATGTATTGATCCTTCATTATAGACAAAGACTATGCAAGGCCACACAGCTAATGAGTAACAGATCTTTAATCAGGAATATTTGATTCTAAAACTTATGTTTCTTAATGGGAAAGAAAATGATGAGCAATATCTATTAGTTAGAAAATTCTTTGTGGCCTACACTGCTTGCACAAATGGATTTTAACGAAGGGGAAAGTTTATATGATAGCTATGTAATAGCTCTGAAGCTAAATAAAGGGAAATTGGTAGGAAGTACCTAAAGTAAACTGGGCCTTGCTAAGGAGAGGGAATCACTTCTTTTTTTTTAAGATTTTATTTATTTATTTGACAGAAAGAGAGAGATCACAAATAGGCAGAGAGGCAGACAGAGAAAGAGGGGGAAGCAGGCTCCCTGCTGAGCAGAGAGTCTGATGCAGGGCTTGATCTCAGGACCCTGAGATCATGACCTGAGCCAAAGGCAGAGGCTTAACCCACTGAGCCACCCAGGCACCCCAAGAGGGAATCGCTTCTAAGAGCCTCCATCCTTGAATGATGGTTTACAATTCATCCCATTCCTACTCCCACTCTTGTGATTGCTTAAAAAGTTTGAGAGTGGAAATAAACCTCTGTGCTTGAAGCAAAGATTAAGGAGAGTAAAAGCATGTTGTTAATTAGTTTATCCTCCCTTTTATAATCTTCTTCTATAATCTGTAATCCCCAGCAGGGATTACTTAGGTCTAACCAATTGACTGGCCATTTGGAAGTCAGAATTAGCATGGCTGTTTCTTGCCATTCTGGGGATTTATGGGCTTGCTCCCACATCTTCACTATCTTCCCCAAATTGTCCTGAAATTACCATGAATGTTATTTTAAAAGGTGGAGATTTACATAGCTCATCTCTGCATCATCAATATATAAACACACATGCACCGGCAAGACAAAGTAATATCTGAAGTCATCATAATTTTCATCTCTCCCAAGATAAATCATAAAAAATATAAATAAATTTAAAATGTACTGGAAGGTGCATTTTAATGACTTACTTTTATCCCTAGAAAGCCCCTAGAGGGCCTTGAGCAGAGAACTGATATTACGTGACTAACATTTTAACAGGACCACTCTAACTGGTGTATGGAGAATCTTGGAACACTGAAAAAAATAAAATAAAATTTAAAAAAGAATAAATACAGAAGGGGAAAAAAAGAAACAACAACAAAAAAAGAATTTTAAGTAGAAGTAGATGCACCAGTCAAGAGGCTATTACAATAATCTACATTCTGAATGATAGTGGTTTGGATTAAATGCTGGAAGTGAAGATGGTGAGAAATGTTGGATTCTGGATATATTGTTTTATTGTTTTATTTATTTACATAAAAATGATCAAACTCCCAAAATAATTGAAAGAACTATATAATGAATAGTTACCATATCAGATTCAGCAGCTATGACATTTTGAAATACATTTTCTCTTTCCTCCCCCCCCCATACGCACATTACTTTTTTGTTAAAACATTCAAAAATAGGCTACAGACATCATGACATTTCACCACTTAATGCTATTTCACCAGGCATCTTCTAACAACAAAAAACATCCCCTACACAACTACAGCAGTTTTATCTTACCTACGGAAGTCAATATACTTCAAAATCTTTACTCAGCATAGAGTTCCTACAAAAATTATCCAAATTTTCAAAATATGCACTTTATAGGTCTTTGTTTTTGTTTATATTTTTCAATCCAGGATATGTGCAAGTTTCACACATGGGATTCTATTCTAATGTATCTTTGTTCTCTTCCAATCCAAATAAAGTCCCTCCACTTTCTCTGTTTCTCATGGCATTGAATAATTTATTTTTTTAGTTTTATTTATTTATTTGAGAGAGAGAGAAAGAGAGAGAGCTTGCACATGAGCAGGGGGAGAGAGCAGAGGGAGAGGGAGAAAAAGACTCCCTGCTGAGCTGGGAGCCCAATATGGGGTTCAATCCCAGGACCCTGAGATCATGATTTGAGCCAAAGGCAGAGGCTTAATTGACTGAGCCACTCAAGTGCCCTAGCATTTAATATTTTAAAGAGTTCAGGCCAATTATTCTACATAACACCTTACATTCTGGATTCCTCTAATATGTAATTATGTTCGAGTGATAAATTTCCAGCAAAAGCTCCTTATAGGTGATACTGTGTACTTCCCATTACATAACATCAGGGGGTACAGAAATGTCAGGCTATTTTACAACTGGAGAATCTAAACACAAACCCTTGGTTGAAATAGTGACTGCTAATCTTCTCCATTGTTAAGTGGACATTTTCCACTTTGTAATTATTAAGTGCACTATGGGATAATTTTTTGGACCAAATGATTATCCTGTTTACTAACAACATTTCACCTAATGGTTTTGTCATCCAGTAATGATCTTTTCACAAATTAACATTATGCAAGGGGTTACATAAAGGTGACCTTCTAATCCTATTATCCCTTTTACATTTATTAGCTGCCATCCCTCATCAAAGAAATTTCCTGTCTGTGTATTTCCTCCACGACCTCATGATTTTGTTATGGATTCATTATTTTTAAAATCAATTTATTGTCATTAGTACTCTTTTTGATGCTGAAATTATCTTAAATATATCCAGTGGGAGCTATCTCAAACTGGTTCCTGTGTCTGTTTGACATGACTCCATTAGTGTTTTAGTGCATCCTTACTTTCTGTCTCAAGATCTTTTTGTCAAAAAGAAACACAAAACAGCTGAATCAGAAACCAATAAAAATGATAACTTATAGGATTAGGGTGGAGGATGAAAGGATGGAAAGGAAACTTTTCTGAGTATATCTCTTTATATAGCTCTGATTTTTGTACCATCTAAATGTTTTTAGAACTTAAACAATAAAATTAAATTTAAAAGATTAACAAATCAGACTCTAAAATTTTAAAAAAAAGATTATAAATTATATCAAATAAACAGCATAAGCACATAGAGAAAAATATCTCAATTTGTGTAACATTTAAAATAGTACTCTGGCTGCACTCTAGCAGGGATGTAATCAAAACACACAATAAATAAATAAATATTGAACTTTACTCATTATATTTGCTTTCAGAACTTATATTAGTTTAGTATTCTGAAACTTTGTATATTCTAGGATAGAGAAAATATTATTGGGAGGCAGTGTTCTCACTGTGGAGTAAAGGAAATACAAATATGAAATGGAGTACTTCTTAGCTGTGTTCACTGAAAAAGTCTAAAAGCAATGAAATACCCATAGCAATGAGTATATGTAGTAACAAGCTCTTTGTACTTAAATTATATTTCCCCATTGCAAGGAACCAGGGTTTCTTGAAGAAATGGCTGAATGTCAGGGAAAGCACACAGTTCTGGGTAAAATTTAAAACTTAGAATCCACTAGATTTGCAGAAAGTTTGGTTTGGGGGAGGTAAGGAAAAAAAAAAGGAGTCAGTAAGGACTTCCAGGTTTGAGGCCTGATCAACTGAATAAATGAACTCAGTCATTTACTGAGTTCAGGAACACTGGAAAAGAAACATATTTGGATGGGGAAAGCAAATATTTAGCTTGACAATGTGAAATAGTCTATGTCTATCATGTCTTGAAGTGCACATGCTGTGTGTGCAATAAAATATGTGAATCCAGGGAAGAAATATAGGTGGAAATATAAATATAGAAATCATCCACTTATGTATGGTGTTTAAGTCCTTGGAGCTGGATTAACTCATCTAAGGGATGAATTTAGATAGAGGAGAAGATTGAGGTTTGAGCCCTAAAATATCCAATATCCAAACGTTAGGATGAAGGTGAGAAAGAGAAGTATCCAATAAAGGAAGTGGAAATGCAGGAAACAGTATTTTCTCAGAAACCAAGAAAAGAATGTCTTTCAAGAAAACAGATTTATCCATTTCCTTTATCTCCATTTTCTTTCTCTTCTTTTTCTTCTTTTTTTTTTTTTGTTCAAGATATACTATATACTTTCCATGTTTCTTGAACATGGAGATAATAAATAATAATTTTATTCAACTTTTTGCAGTGTATTCCAGGAGAATCCTTTTAGTCTTTCCGCTTATTTCATTATTATAGAAGTCCATTTTAAAATTCAGTACCTTCTTAACTTTAAAGACATATTAAATTGGTTCTAAAGATTCTCATCTGTTTTACTTAGTAACTTGGTTTGCTTAGAGTTTGATTTCACTGATCAATGTGTGCACTCTCTTATATTTCTGTTGTTTTCTCCTAAAAGTGTGACGAATCTTGTTTTTTTCTATTATGTTATGTTAGTCACCATACAGTACATCATTAGTTTTTGATGTAGTATTCCATGATTTATTGCTTGCATGTAACACCCAGTGCTCCATGAAATATGTGCCCTCCTTAATACCCATCACAAGGTTCACACATTCCCCTAACCCCCTCCCTTCTAAAAACCTCAGTTTATTTCCCAAAGTTCATACTGTCTCGGTTTGTCTCCCACTCCAATGCCCCTCCTCATTTTTCCCCTTCCTTCTCCTAATGTCCTCCATGCTATTCCTTATGTTCCACAAATAAGTGAAACCATATGATAATTGACTGTCTGTGCTTGACTTATTTCACATAACATAATCTCCTCCAGTCCCATCCATGTTGATGCAAAAGTTGGGTATTCATCCGTTCTGAGGGCTGAGTAATATTCCATTGTGTATATGGACCACATCTCTTTTTTTTTTTTTTACCAGTTTCTACTTTATTTCAAACTGAACTTGAACTATCTTTGGACTTAATCCAAGGAAATTACTTTTTTTTTTAATTTAAGCTTTTTTAATTTAAACATATAATGTAACCCCCCACCCTCTCCCAACCCCTCTCCCTCCCACCTCCTTAAGTTTGTTTTATGACATTAAGAGTCTCTTTTGGTTTGTCTCCCTCCCGATCCCATCTTGTTTCATTTTTTCTTTTCCTACCACCTTAACCCCCACCCCCGTTGCATCTCAACTTCCTCATATCAGGGAGATCATGTGATAGTTGTCTTGCTCCAGTTGACTTATTTCACTAAGCATAATACCCTCTAGTTCCATCCATGTCATCGCAGATGGTAAGATTTCATTTCTTTTGATGGCTGCATAGTATTCCATCGTATATATATACCACCTCTTCTTTATCCATTCATCTGTTGATGGACATCTAGGTTCTTTCCATAACTTGGCTATTGTGGACATTGCTGCTATAAACATTCGGGTACACGTGCCCCTTTGGATCACTAGGTTTGTATCTTTAGGGTAAATACCCAGTAGTGCAATTCCTGGGTCATAAGGTAGCTCTATTTTCAATTTTTTCAGGAACCTCCATGTTGTTTTCCAGAGTGGCTGCACCAGCTTTCATTCCCACCAACAGTGTAGGAGGGTTCCCCTTTCTCCACATCCTCGCCAACATCTGTCATTTCCTGACTTGTTCATTTTAGCCATTCTGACTGGTGTGAGGTGGTATCTCATTGTGGTTTTGATTTGTATTTCCCTGATGCCCAGTGATGTGGAGCACTTTTTCATGTGTCTGTTGGCCATCTGGATGTCTTCTTTGCAGAAATGTCTGTTCATGTCCTCTGCCCATTTCTTGATTGGATTATTTGTTCTTTGGGTGTTGAGTTTGCT